>JAJIBD010039337.1:0-123515 GCA_021461705.1 Cryptotis parvus | reverse complement strand
ATGGCTGAAGATTGAGTAAAGCAGACATGGGATAGTGAGTAATGCAAGGACAGGACCTGTCATTCATGGGAGGTGAGTGGTCTGTTTGTGATGAAACAGGGGGTTGTTCCAGGGAGAGGGCAGAGTCAGGGACAGAACCGTGGATGTCATTCACTGGTAAAGAGGCCTGGACATCTGAGGAGAGACCAGGATCCATCTACATTTATATGTACAATAAATTATAATTTTTTAAAATTTTTTATTATACCACCGTGAAACATACAATTACAAAGGTGTTCATAATTGGTTCTTGGTAATACAGTATTCCAGCACCCATCCCTCCACCAGTGCCCCATTTCCACCACCAATGTACCTCCTCCCCCCCCACCCCCAGGCCGCCTTTAATAGCAGGTACCCCAGTTTCCTCTCTTTCTCTATTTCTCTGTCTCTGCATCTCTCTCCCTCTTATTTTTACACATTGTGGCTAGCCCTGCAGATATTTAGAGTTTATCACTTAAGTCTCTTGTGTATATTCAGTGGTGAGTTTTAATCTGCCATTACCATTTCCCATATTTAGTAAAACACTGGTATCTATTTATATCCTATTAATGAATGCAGTCATTCTATATCTGTCCTTTTCCTTCTGACTAATTTCACTCAGCATGATAGACTCCATGTCCATCCATTTGCAGGTAAATTTCATAATTTCATCTTTTCTGACAGCCGCATAGTATTCCATAGTGTAGATGAACCACAGTTTCTTTAGCCAGTCCTCTGTTCTCGGGCATTTAGGTTGTTTCCAGATTCTAGCTATAGTGAATAGCGCAGAGATGAATAAAGAAGTACAGATAGTGTTTCTGCTATGTGTTTTTCGGTCTCTAGGGTATATTCCCAGGAGTGCTATTGCTGGATCAAATGGGAGCTCAATATCTAGCTTTCGGAGGAATGCCCATATTGTTTTCCAAAAGGGCTGGACCAGTCGGCACTCCCACCAGCAGTGGATGAGAGTCCTTTTTTTCCCCACATCCACGCCAGCACCGGTTGTTCTTGCTGTTTTGGATGTGTGCCAGTCTCTGTGGGGTGAGATGGTATCTCATTGTTGTTTTGATTTGCATCTCCCTGATGATTAAAGATGAAGAGCACTTTTTCATATGCCTTTTGGCCATTCGAATTTCTTCTTTTTGGAAGCTTCTGTTCATTTCTTCCCCCCCATTTTTTTGATGGGGTTGGCTGTTTTCTTCTTGTGGAGTGCTACCAGTGCCTGATATATCCTGGATATTAACCCCTTGTCAGATGGGTATTGGGTGAATATCCTTTCCCACTCTGTGGATTGTCTTTGTATCTTGGTCACCGTTTCTTTTGAGGTGCAGAAGCTTTTCAATTTTATATAATCCCATTTGTTTATCATTGCTTCCATTTGCTTGGTCAGTGGTGTGTCGTCTTTAAAGATACTTTTCGTTTCGATGTCGTAGAGCGTTTCTCCTATGTTTTCTTCGATGTGCCTTATAGATTCATGTCTGATATCGAGATCTAGAATCCATTTTGATCTGACTTTTGTGCATGGCGTTAGAAGGAGGTCTAAGTTCATTTTTTACACGTAGCTGCCCAGTTATCCCAGCACCATTTGTTGAAGAGGCTTTCTTTGCTCCACTTAATATTTTTTGCTCCTTTATCGAAGATTAAGTGGTTGTATATTTGTGAGTGCGTTTCAGGATACTCAGTTCTATTCCCTAGGTCTACGGGTCTGTCTCTATACCAATACCACACTGTCTTAATTACAACTGCTCTGTAGTAGAGCTTGAGGTTGGGGAAAGTGATACCTCCCATCTTCTTTTTCCCAAGGATTGCTTTAGCTATTCGTGGGGTTTTATTATTCCATACAAATTTCAGGAGTGTTTGTTCAATTTCTTTGAAGAACATCATGGGTATCTTTATAGGGACCGCATTGAATCTGTATAAAGCTCTAGGGAGTATTACAATTTTGATAATGTTAATCCTTCCGATCCATGAGCAGGGAATGTGTCTCCATTTCCTCAGGTCTTCTTTTATTTCCTGAAGTAACGTTTTGTAGTTTTCTTTGTAGAGATCCTTTACATTCTTTGTCAAACTGATTCCTAGGTATTTGATTTCCTGCGGTGCAATTGTGAATGGGATAGTTTCTTTAATGTCCCTTTCTTCTCTTTCGCTGTTTGCATATAGGAAGGCCATTGACTTTTGGGTATTGATTTTGTACCCTGCTACTCTACTATAAGAATGTATTATTTCTAGGAGCCTCTTGGTAGAGAGTTTTGGGTTTTCCAGGTATAATATCATGTCATCTGCAAATAGTGATAACTTGGCTTCTTCCCTTCCTATCTGGATGCCCTTAATGTCTTTTTTCTTCCCTGATTGCTATGGCAAGTACTTCCAGTACTATATTGAATAGAAGTGGTGAGAGCGGGCAGCCTTGTCTTGTCCCTGATCTTAAGGGGAAGGCTTTCAGTTTTTCCCCATTGAGAATGATGCTCGCTGTGGGCTTGTAGTAGATGGCCTGGATTATCTTGAGGAAGGTTCCTTCAATCCCCATTTTACGGAGAGCTTTCATCATGAACGGGTGTTGAATCTTGTCAAATGCCTTCTCTGCATCTATTGATATGATCATATGGTTTTTATTTTTCTTTTTTGCTGATATGATGTATTATGTTGATTGACTTGCGGGATGTTGAACCATCCCTTGCATTCCCGGGAGAATCCCACTTGGTCATGGTGTACAATCTTTTTGATGACTCTTTGGATTCTATTTGCTAGTATTTTGTTGAAGATCTTAGCATCTGTATTCATCAGGGAGATTGGTCTGTAGTTTTCCTTTTTTTGTGACATCTTTGTCTGCTTTGGGTATCAGGGTGATATGTGCCTCTTAAAAGCTATTTGGGAGTATTTCTGTTTCTTCAATTTGCCGGAAGAGCTTAAAAAGAATTGAGAGTAGGTCCTCTTTAAAGGTTTTGTAGAATTCACTGGTGAATCCATCTGGACCTGGGCTTTTGTGTTTGGGGGAGACTTTTGATTATCGATTCTATTTCCTCGATGGAGATAGGTTTGTTGAGGTATTCCAAATCTTCTTGTTGTAGACTTGGGAAGCTATAGGAATTCAGGAATTTGTCCATTTCTTCTAGGTTCTCTTGTTTCGTGGCGTACAGGCTCTCATAGTAATCTCTGATGATCTTTTGAATTTCTGTGTTTTCAGTTGTGATGTCCCCTTGTTTCATTTCTGATTCTATTTATTTGGGTTCTCTCTTTTCCTTTTCTTACAAGTCTTGCAAGTGGTTTGTCAATCTTGTTTATTTTTTCAAAGAACCAGCTTTTGGTTTCGTTGATCTTCTGGATTGTTTTTGACATTCCATCTCATTGATTTCTGCTCTAAGTTTTATTATTTCTTTCTTTCTGCTTGGGTTGGGCTCCTTTTGTTGATCACTCTCTAAGATCTTAAGTTGGGAAGTCAAACTGTTTATGATGGCCTTTTCTTCTTTTCTGATGAATGCCTGAAGAGCTATGAACTTGCCTCTTAACACTGCTTTTTGCTGTATCCCACAAGTTCTGGTAATTTGTGTCTTCAGTCTCATTTGTTTCAAGGAATCTTTGGATTTCCTCTTTGATTTCTTTTATGACTTGCTGGTTGTTCAGCAGTGAGCTGTTTAGTTTCCAGGTACTTGCTATTGGTCTCCGTTTTTTGTGTACAATTAACTTCTATTTTCAGTGCCTCATGGTCTGAAAAAATAGTTGGCACAATTTCTATCTTCTTGATTTTATGGAGGTATGATTTATGGCTCAGCATGTGATCTATTTTCGAGTATGTTCCATGTGCACTGAAGAAGAAAGTGTATTCAGCTTTTTGGGGATGAAATGTCCTGTATATGTCTACCAGCCCTCTTTCTTCCATCTCTTCTTTTAGGGCCAGTATTTCCTTGGCAAGTTTCAATCTTGTTGATCTATCCAGGGTTGATAGAGCAGTGTTGAAGTCTCCAACTACAATTGTGTTGCTGTCAATGTCTTCTTTGAAGTCTATTAGTAGTTGTTTTAGGTATTTTGCTGGCCCCTCGTTGGGTGCATATATTAAACTATAATTTTTAATCTTCCAAGTTTTATATGCAGCTATTTCCACTAGTGCAGGAAAATTTACTTTTATCCTAAAAATATAGTAAGTCACAATACCTAAATTTCAAAAAAATATTTGAAAAGTAAATGAAAAAAAATACTTAGGCAATTGTGTGCTTTAAAAAAATGGTTAGGACTGGAGTGATAGCACAATGGGTAGGGCTCTTGCCTTACACGTGGCTGACCCCTTATTGTCCCCTGAACCCCTCTTACCTTGCACGTGGCTGACCTCATATGGTTCCCCTGAGGAATTACTCAGGAGAAATTCTTGAGTGAAGAGCCAGGAGCAACCCCTGAGCGTTGCCAGGTGTGACCCCCCCCCAATAAATACATAAACAATTTTTTAAATTTTTTTTTAAATGGTTAGATTGGGAAACTATTAAACCCGATGTTTGTCACTTAGCAAGATAGGAGTTTTCCTGGGGCGGTACACTGTTCCTATTAATACTGACTTTGTACTACTTATTTCATATTCTCATTTTAATTCATTTTCAAAAATTTGTTTCTGCTTCTCATTAAATAGATTAACATTTACTCTTCTGGTAAATTACATATTATGTTCCCCCCCCCCTGGACAGTTTCCCTTATGTTTATTTTATCCTCATTTCCTTAACTACATCAATAGCTACATCTTTGTTCTAGCATAGATGTTTAGATAGTTTGATCTCTTCCTTCCTACACCCAATAGTGTAGCCCTATCTTTATTTTTTTTCTATAAATTTTTATTTTTATTATTTTTTTTTAGTATACCACCATGAGATATACAATTACAAAGAAGTTCATGTTTGGGTTTCAGTCTTTCAGTGTTCAACTCCTATGTCTCCACCAGTGCCCATTTCCTACCACCATGTTCCCAATTCCCTCCCCCAGCCCCTTAGCCTGCCTCTCTCTCCCCCTTCTCTTACACACTGTGAATTACAATACATACGATTAGAGGTTATCATGTGTATTTTTTTTGCCTGTATTCAATGTTCTTGATCTAGAGACTTACAGACATGGGGCAGAGCTGCTACTTGCTCTCCCTGTGCCCAGCCACTCACGAGGCACCCGGGAGGGATGCCAGGTTCTAGCCCTGGCCCTCCATTCCAGCAGGGCCTCACAACAAGCCAGACGACCCCCCCCCCCCACTCCATGAGGGCTTCCATCTTCCACATTGGACTTTCCCCTCGTCAGAACTCCACCCAGCAGCAGACGATCCTATCACAGCCCGGTTCATGCGGCCATTTAGAGGTGACTACAAGAGTATGCCACCCACACGGCAAGCCTGGCAAGCTGCCCATGTCATATTTGATATGCCAAATACCAGTAACAATTATATTAGGGTCATTGCCATGACCTAATATAATTGTTTGAGGCTCTTTATGTTCCTGGAGCAAGCAGATGCCCTTGGGCTCTACTAACATGAGGCAGAACGCTCCAGCAAATAGCTGATGAATGGGAAGATAGTGGATAGTGATAGTGATTCAATGTTCATTTCTAGGCTGGTATTATCACTTTCAACAATTATTAGCACACTGTTCCTTTTCCGTTTTACCTAACCTCTGACTCCCACATGTTTGTGGTAGATTACACTTTTGACAAGACCTCCTGATCCATGTTTTGCCTAACCTTGGATATTGGTTTCATTATATATATATATATATATATATATATATATATATATATATATATATATATGAGACTCACAGACATGGGGCAGAGCTGCTACTGGCTCTCCCCTGTGACCAGCTGCTCACGAGGAGCCCGGAAGGGATGGTGGGTTCTAGACCTAGACCACCACCCCAGCAGAGCCTCACAACAAGCCAGACGACCCCCCCACTCCATGAGGGCCTCCATTTTCCACATCCGGACTTCTCTCTCGTCAGACCTCCACCCAGCAGACCAGCCTATCAGCGCCCGGGTCGTGGCCGCAAGCGGCCGCGCAGTTCATCAATAAATGCTGGACTTAGAGATACCTACAAGAGTATGCTACCTGCACGGCAGAGCCTGGCAAGCTACCCGTGTTGTATTTGATATATATGCCAAATACCAGTAACAATTATAGACCTCATCCCGGAATGGATTGAGGCTCTTTATATTCCTGGGCAAGCAGATGCCTTGGGCTCTACTAGCATGAGACAGGACATATGGAGATGTTACTGGGGTGCGCCGGAAAATTGATGATGAACGGGAAGACAGTGATACAGCGATCATATATATCAATATATCGTATATATCATATATATATATATATATCATATATATATCACTGTATCACTGCCTTCCCGTTGTTCCGCGATTTGCTCAAGCGGACACCAGTAACATCTCCATATGTCCTGTCACAAGCAAGTGTAGCTCAAGTGCATCTGTTTGCTCCAGGAACAGGAAGAGCCTCAAACCAATTTTCAGGTCATGGAATTGAGGTACATAGTTGTTACTAGGTCTTAGCATAACAAATAAAACAAATAAAACACAGGTAGCTTGCCAGGCTCTGCTGTGTATTTGGTATACTATCAGTAGAAGGCTCTCTATATAGGGGAAAGATCAGGTTTTCTCTAGGATGGAGCTCTGAGGAACTATGGAGTCTGGAATGTTGAGAATGACTGACTACATGATGTGTGGGTTGCTCTGGCTTCTTGCTAGGTACTGGGGTGATGGTATCAGTTAGAACCGGTATAGAACTGTATACAGTGTATAAATGTAAAAGATACTGAGAAGGAACTTATGCTAAAATCAGTATTATCTGTGGGTCTGGCGTGGGTGTGTCTCTCATCCGGGGGAAGCTGGCATGGAGGTGGAGGAAATGGTGGGGCCCAAATCTCAGCTCCAAGTCCAGCCAGTGTGGTCCCAACCCCGCACATGTGAGTGAACCCTTGGAGCAATGTTGGACTCGACCAGGGGCTGGCCGAGCCCTTTACCGGGAGGTCAGCTCCATGGATTACTTCCACATGGGGCTGGCCAAGCAGCGCAGCTGTGGCTCTGGAGTGGATGGGTCTCCCCACACCAGGAGTAATTCCTGAGTGCAGAGTCAGGAGTAAGCCCTGAGCATCACTGGGTGTGGCTCAAAACCAAACCAAAAAAGTCGCTATTTAAGTCCCAGATTCTTCTGGAATTACACTCCAACAGAATTAAGACTATTTTATGTTATGAAATAAGTATCTCCCTTATCTCCCTGCCCCCCTTTTTTTTTTTTACCTTTTGGGTCACACAAGGCAATGCTCAGGGGTCACTCCTGGCTCTGCACTGAGGAATTTCTCCTGGCGGTGCTTGGGAGGACCCTATGGGATGCGGAGGATCAAACCCAAGTCGGCTGTGTGCAAGGCAAACACCCTCTCCCGGCTGTGCTATAGCTCCAGCCCCAACACTATTTTTTAAAATGTAATTTTTATAACACTGATAATATTTATAAACAAAGCAACTTATATTGCAAATTTAATGGATTTTTTAAAGGTCTTGAGTGAAGATACTGGCCATTAAAGTCAACCTTTCCATTTTCTTAAATCACTTCTCAACTGTCACTTTTTTTGTTTGGGGCCCACACACCCAACAGTTCTCAGGGATCACTCCTGGTCACGCCTGGCAACATGTGCACTGCCAGGGAGCAAATGGGGGCTACGGTTGGGGGCTTTAAAAAAACAAGCTAGACAAGGGATAAAATATCCTACAGAGTAACAGAAGCTTTTCCCTATTTCTAAGGGACTTTTCCAGACCCCGGAAAGCCAGAAGGAAAAAGATAGGGGAAAAAAGATAGAAAAAGATAGTAAAGAAGGGAAAATGACTGCATGCAGTCATTCTATATCTGTCTTTTTTTCCTTCTGGTTAATTTCACTCACACACCATGAGGGCCTCCATTTTCATCATCTGGACTCCATAGCTTGTTAGAGCTCCATCCAGCAGAAAAGCTGATCATAAGCCCTGCTCGTCAGAGTTCCATCCTACAGCAGTCTATTTCAAGCCCAGGTATGTCTAATCCAGAGACTCAGATACACGGGGCAGAGCTGCTACTGACTCTCCCTGTGCCCAGCTGATCATGAGGCACCCAGGAGGGAAGGCAGGTTCTAGCCCTGGCCTGCCATCCCAGCAGAGCCTCTCAAGAAGCCAGAGGAACCCCCACACTATGAGGACCTCTGTTTTTAACATCTGGACTCCACAGCTTGTCAGAGCTCCCCAAGCAGAAAAGCTCATCTTTCCCCGTGGTGCGAGATGAGAGGCTATAAATAAAGGTGCGAGATGAGAGGCTAATACAAGAATGTTCCACCAGCACAGCAGAGCCTGGCAAGCTATCCATGTTGTATTTGATATGCCAAAATCCAGTAAAAATTATAACCTAATTTCCATGCCCTGAGGGAATGGTTTGAGGCTCTTCATGTTCCTGGAGCGAGCAGATGCCCTTGAGCTACACTAGCATGTAACAGGACTTATGGAGTTGTTACTGGTGCCTGCTCGAGCAAATCTATGAACAATGGGAAGAAAAGTGATACAAGTGATGATTCTCTCTCCATGTTCATCCATTCATAGGTAAATTTCATAACTTCATTTTTCCTAACAGCTGCATAGTATTCCATTGTGTAGATGTACCCAAAGTTTCTTTATCCAGTCATCAGTTCTTGGGCACTCTGGTTGTTTCCAGATTCTCACTATTGTGAATAGTGCTACTGTGAAAATAAAAGTGCAGATAATGTTTCTGTTGTGTGCTTTTGGCTTCTCAGTGTATATTCCCAGCAGTGGTATGGCTGGGTCGAAAAAGAGCTCAATTTCTAGTCTTTGGAGGAATGTCCATATTGTTTTTCCCAAAAAGGCTGTACCATCGACATTCCCACCAATGTTGGAGGACATGTTTAGCTAATATGGGAGTTTTGTTGTTTTGCTCACTCCCAGCTTAATCTTATTTAAGCCAAGGTTCATTCTAATGAGATCTCTCTTCTATGTAAACACTGCTAGAGGGTGTGGCAGTTACAGAAGTCACCTTGATTGAATAACTTCTGACTTATACATATCTACTAAGACGTCTATGTTTTCTAGATTGGGCACAGCTCCTCTTTATACCCACTGCACCCAACGTGGGACAGTTAGAATTTACCAGGAGACTACCACTCTGGCTACGTTGAGACTATAGGAAGACTATAGGAAGTATCATACTAGTTTGCTCTAAGCAGGCGAGAGTGACCCTTTCAGTACACGAGAACAAGATATTCAGAATCACCCTGGTGCAGATATTAATAAGAAGGACCTTGTGGGTACCATCTAGATTACATGAAGCTCATGAAGTTAAGATGTATTACTTTATATCAGCCCTCTCTCTCTCCAGTGTTTTACATAAGAGATAATCTCCTTAGTCCTTGGCATAACCTTTGTTTATACCTGCAATAAGGTGTGGCACTACACTCTGTTTAGGGTTCTTTGTTGACATGACAACCTCCCGATTGGATTACTTTTGGTGTATATAAGGGGCTGACTTGGGGCCCTTCACCTTTTGCCTTTTGGTTCCTCAGCCTTCAGCTTTTGGCTCCTGCGGCTTTTGGCTTTTGGCTTTTTGCTTTTGGCCTTTTGCTCTTTGGCCTTTTGCTCCTTCTTCTGGGTAGGACTCAGCTCAGTTGAGATCCTCTCTCTTTGGTGGGAGACTTAGGCTCTTTTGTATGGTCTAAGTTCGGACCAGAGCTAGAGTTTGTTCATTATATTGGATTGCTGTGGAAGAGCTTTTGTACTATTAAAAGCCATTTTTGGAACTGCACCGGATTCGTGAGTTTTCATCTGTTCTCCTGGCATCCTCGGAGGTAGAAGACAACCTCTGTCCTGACACTGTCGGGGACCCTGGCGGCGTTCCCCGACACACCAACAATGGATTAGAGTCCCTTTCTACCCACATCCACGCCAGCATTTGTTGTCCTTGCTCTTTTGGATATGTGCCAGTCTCTGTGGTGTGAGATGATATCTCTTTGTTGTTCCGATTTGCATCTCTCTGATGATTAGTGATGATGAGCATTTTTTCATTTTTTTGGCCGTTCAAATTTCTTCCTTGTCAAAGTTTCTGTTCATTTCTTCTCCCCATTTTTTTGATGGGGCTGGCTATTTTCTTCTTGTAAAGTTCTACCAGTGCCTGATGTATCCTGGATATTAACCCCTTATCAGATGGGTATTGGGTGAATATTCTTTCCCATTCTATGGACTGTCTTTGCGTCTTGGTCACTGCTTCTTTTGAGGTGCAGAAGCCTTTTAGTTTCATGAAGTTCCATATGTTTATCTTTGCTTGTAGTTGCTTTGTTAGTGGTGTTTCACCTTTGAAGATGCCTTTAGCTTCAATGTTGTGGAGTTTTTTTCCTATATTTTCCTCAATGTACTTTATGGATTCAGTCTGATATTGAGATCTTAAATCCATTTTGATCTGATTTTTGTGCATGGTGTTAGACAGAGGTTCAAATCCACTTTTTTTTGAATGTAGCTGTCCCATTTTCCCAGCACCATTTGTTGAAGAGGCTGTCCTTGCTCCATTGCCTATATTTATTTTTAATTAAGGCTGTCATAATTATTGGGTGGATACTTGAATGTAGGATATGGTGCTAGAATAGTTCATGTATGAAACCCTACTAATAATGGTTTGTAAACCCTGGTGTCTAATATAAAATTACCGAAAAAAGTTTGCTGCAATCATACTTTCTCGCACTCCTAATTTTGGTTTTAACTCTTCCATAGGCGACAGTGTATTTACCAACTGTAAGAAAAGTACTTAACAGTGTAGGTGTGAGTCTATTTAGAGTAGACTCAAGTTCTCAAAGCAATCATCTTGCCTACAGAGTCCCAAGAAGAGGTTTTACCAGAGAAAGGTAACAGGGGACCAGGTTTTCCAAAAAGTTGCAGACTGTTAAGTTCCAGATGGGCACACTCCACTGAATCTGCAAAGTCTTAGGGTTTAGGGGGAAGAGATAAAATCAAGTTTTTAGGCTTTGGGAAGGAGAGTTGGGAGGTCACTCAAATCTAGAGCTCTCACCTCTCCTATGCTAGATGAGATGTTTGCCTTGCACGGGCCAACCCAGGTTCAATCCCTGGCACCCCATATGGTCCCTGAGTCATGTGAGGCAGGACACCAGGTATGGCTCCAAAAAACAAGAAAGAGTGTGAGAGAGAGAAAAGAAAAGAAGAGAAGAGAAGAGAAGAGAAGAGAAGAGAAGAGAAGAGAAGAGAAGAGAAGAGAAGAGAAGAGAAGAGAAGAGAGGAGAGGAGAGGAGAGAAGAGAGGAGAGGGAGGGAGGAGGGAGGGGAGGGAGGAGGGAGGGGAGGGAGGGGAGGAGGGAAGAGAGGGCAGGGAGGGGAGGGGAGGGCAGGGAGGGGAACAGGGGAGGGGAGGGAGAGGGAGGGGAGGGGGAGGGGAGGGGAGGGGATGGGGGAGGGAGGGGGAGAGGGGAGGGGAGGAGGGAGGAGGGGGGAGGGGGAGGGGGGGAGGGAGGAGAGGGAGGGGTTAGGGTTAGGGTTAGGAGAAGAGGAGGGTTAGAGGGGGAGGGAGGGGAGGAGAGAAGAGGAGAGGGAGGGGAGGAGAGGGGAGGAGGGGGGAGAGGATAGGGAAAGAGAGGGGAGGAGAGGAGAGGGAGGAGAGGGGAGGAGGGGGAGGAGAGGATAGGGAAAGAGAGGGGAGAAGAGGAGAGGGGAGGAGAGGGAGGAGGGGGAGGAGAGGGGAGGAGAGGAGAGGGAGGAGAGGAGAGGAGGAGAGGGGAGGAGAGGAGAGGGAGAGGGGAGGAGAGTAGAGGGAGGGGAGGAGAGGAGAGGGGAGGAGAGAAGAGGAGAGGGAAGGGGAGAGGGGAGGGGAGGAGAGGAGAGGAGAGGAGAGGAGAGGAGAGAGGAGAGGAGAGGAGGGAGAGAGGAGAGGAGAGGAGAGGGGAGGAGAGGAGAGGAGAGGAGAGGAGAGGAGAGGAGAGGAAGAAATTACCTACACAAATTGTTAAAGGATTGCCCAATCTGCAGACCTGTTGATACCCTAGGCCAGCAGGGCCGCACCCAACAGTAATTGGGCTATGCTAACTTAATTTTCTTTCATGCTGCTTGAATATTTGTAAAAATAAGTACTAGACATTAAATATCAGATGAGAAAGTACAGGGCTTGTTCATTAAAATTCAAATGAATCCTTGGGAAGTAATAAAACCAAGCAGACCTAGGACTGCTAAAACCCACGCTGTGGGCACAGGACCTAAGACCTGATGAGACTTATACCTGGCACCAGCACAAACCCAGAGAAGGATGGACACCCACCCTCCAACACCACTCCCACCCCCTCATCAGAGAATCTCCAGCAGAAGCAAAGGCCAGGAAAGGAATTTCAAAGACCATCAACTAATCCCAACTCTAGCTCTTCACAACCACCCTAGTAACTCTTAATTAAGTAGAAAGCCCCATGTAGAACACCTTGGGAGAAACCCTATAAAAGTTAACTGAATACAGTAAACTGAATACAGTAAACTGAACACAGTATGCCGCCGCCACGCACCTGTGTTGCCTACCACAGCACTCAGAAAAGATGGGTGCTGTCATATTTCCCTATCTAATGCTGCGATGTATTCTGGGCCTCCCTCCCCACTCTGGAGAAGTCCAGGTTCTCTCGTGAGTGCTCTGTGTGTGTGTGTGTGTGTGTGTGTGTGTGTGTGTGTGTGTGTGTGTAAGCAGGAAACCGAAAGGCCTGGGTAAGATCTAGCATGGACTTTCCTTTCCTGCAAAGAGTAAGACTCAGTCCAGATTGTCACCAGCAGTTCCCAGGTGGTAAAGGTGGCTAGAGAGAGCTGTTGACTCCCTTCTAGAGGCTGCTGCCTCTCCCCACTTCACAAGAGTCCCAGCATCACCACCTACATGCTATGTCTTCCCTTTGTAAACTCTGAATCTTTTCCCTGGAGATTTCATCTCATCTTACCATGCTCAATGTTTTTCTCCTGAGAAATCTTTTGACATCCCATGTGTCAGGGAGCCTCTGGGATCCTCAACAATACCAGGAAGCAAGTTCCCTTCTACCTCTGAAGCCGGCAGGGAATGGATGAAAACTCAGGAATCTGGCGCAGTTTTAAAAGGGCTTTACTATCACAGGTTCTGATATACAATCCAAGAGCAGCAAAAACTCCGGACTCTGGGTTCCCAGCTAGGCCCCAGCCATGTGTAGGCCAAGATGGCTGCCACCACGTGTTGAGGCCCAACAGAGAAACAACAGGACAGAGAAGCAAAACGCCAAGGGAAGCCAAAAATGGCAAAAGGAGCCTTCTCTCTTATGTCAGTTTATTTTATAGATAGAAATCTGCCAAAACTTCCCAGTTCAGCCCATTGTGGGCTGGGTTATCTAGAGATGAATACAGGTAAACAACTCTATTGAAATGCAGCACTTCAGGTGATCTTCTGGAGTGTATAAGCACCCAGAGCTGATTCAAAGCTTCCCTAGCAGAGCTGGGAGGGGCTGCAAGCTAAGTGCAGCTGGAAGGTAAGTAGGGTGTCACCCAACACCCATGCCTCTTCCTGAACTGCCCCGTGGACCTTTCACCTAATTAGATAAGAGTCTATACACACACTCTAGGCATCTGTATATCTCCCTTGCAAGAGACAGGGAAGTTTTGAAATCAAGATTCTAAATGTTACCACCAGGTAACATTTATGTGAAGTGGAGAAAAGAATGTTGGCAGCCTCAACAAGGAAGTCTGCAACTTTCTATCTGCTTCTGCCACCCCAGGAACAACTGGGAAAATCTAGGACTGTTATGAGTCTGCACAGAGCCTTGCTCCTTGCAGGAAAGTCAGTCCCAGACCTTACCCAGGTCTTTCCGCTCCATTGCCCCTGCTTTCAGGAAAGAATTTCAGAAGGAGATCAGTAGAATATAACACATTTTATTTGGAAGTTCTGAGGCAGGAGAGACAGAGAGAGAGAGAGAGAGAAACATGCTGAGAATGAGAGAACCCCAGCACATAGCCCAGCATTAGATGTGAAAGTACACATCTCAAGAGGGATATGCGGACGATACATATTCTGGCGCACCACATTTGCATGGCAGGAACACATGGGCACAGGCCGCACATGCGCTTAGGCAGCATATACATAAGTTTTCTTTATACCAAGTTGGCTTTTATAGGGCTTATCTCAAGCTTTCCCACATGGTACTTTCTACTTAGGTAAGAGTCTGTTGCTAGACGGTTGCCGGAAGGTAGAGTTGGGAATTGTTAATGGTCTTCTTTGCTTCTCCTTTTCTGACTTTGTTCCCTCTGAACCTTCTCTCAGAGAAGGGATCCAGCCTTCTCTGGGACTACTTGTACCAGATAAAGGTCTTGTATCGTGTCTTAGTTCCTGTGTCCACAAGGTTGATTACTTCCAAGAATTCATTGCCATTGGGGGTGAGGGGGTTGCTGGAGGGCATAGGAGTTCTATTCCCTAGCTGCCTGCCTGCTTCAATGAGAACCTGTGATGACTACATTTCAGACCATTTGTTTTGCTTTAGTTTTGAGGGGCCACAGACTGCAGTGCTCAGGACTTACTATGGACTCTGGAACGGATCACTTCTGGTGGTGCTCAAGGGACCAAATGCAGTGCTGGGATCAAACTAGGGTTGGCCACATGGAAGGCAAGTGCCTTAATCCCTGTACTAACTCTTCATCTCCTAAAATTATGAATTATTGAGGGAGAAAATAGTCAAATTTTATATGAAAAAAGGTAAGTCCAGATGACAAAAACCTGCTCCACTACATCAGTGGCCATGGAAGAATTGCTTAAATAACATTGTTTTTGTAAGACTTCACCCTAGAAGTTTAACATATTTTTAATCTGCAGTAATCAATGTCTAATTACTAATTTTTGCCTAGTACCTGGAACACATTTGGGATAATGAACATTCTGCCTTTCATCAATACTCTCAGTTGCAAAACACAACCCAGAAGTTGAAGAACTAATCCCAAAATATCATAGTAATAACACTTTGGAAAATAAGTAGAAAAACTATGACTTGATTGTACTTAAGTATCCTGACTGAGGCTAACCTCAGTCCCATTATGTAAAGCTACCATTTGGATATGATGCTGTTATCATATCTCCAATTTATATTTCACTTACTGTGTTACTGGGCCTTTCTCAACCTACAAAATTTCCTTTTATTAAAGAAACAACTTAATATTAGCCCCTATTACATGAAAATGCTACTTTTCAGGTCAAAAATGGTTGAAAATGGGCTCAGGTAATGTATAGATTTAGAAAACTTTGAGTAAAAATTTATTCCAGCCCCTTATTAATTTCAAACCACTGACTATTGTGTAAATTTTCTAAGCCTCAATTTTATCCTTTGTAAACTTATTATAAAAGCACCAAGTTTAGTTGAAAAACTTGAATAAGATAATGCAGAGGAAGTGGTATCTGTGGCACAATTTCTGATTAGTGCATGCCAATTTAAAAGGGAGAAAGAAATGAAGCTGATTTACCTGTTTTCTCAGGGCTTGCATAATGCCTGATTTGTTATATACACTAAATTAAGATTATACTCTATTGACTGATTTTTTTTCCTTTCAACTTTCTCAAAATAATGTATTATGTGTGCATACTTGTGGGGGGAGATGCTGATGCGCCCCACACAAAATCCAGGAACAGGGTCAGGGATCCCCTTCTGCCCCAGGAGATCAGCAGCCAGCAGATGGAGAAAGACATGAGAATTCAGCAAAGTTTCAAAATGCTTTACTGTCTACAGTCATACCACCCTGAACATGACCGATCTCATCAAAATGCTTTACTTACACAGGTTCTGGCATACAAATCAGCAATAGGAAAATCCTGAACTTAGGGTTCCTGGCTGGGCCCCGACCACGTGTAGGCCAAGATGGCTACCACCACGTGTCAAGGCCCTGCAGAGAGAGAGACAGCAAAGAGGCAAGAAGGGGAGCACCAACAAAAGGGGTGAGAAAGAAAGCAGACTACAGTTTTTACATCTCTGCAACACAGACTGCCCACTCCAAGGGAGAGCAGTCAGGGTCAAATCCCTCAGGTAATTTCTCCCAGGACCTTACTTAGGTCCTTTGAGATGTTAATGTTGCTGAGACAAGATCTGCCTTGGAAGTGCCCCTGCAGGGTAGAATGGAGGAGGGGCTTCTGAGATGAACTGTGTTTCAGAATACAAAGGCACACATCTGTACCAAAGAATATTCTATAGCCAGTTATATATTTCTCCAAGCCTTCACAAGAGTCTCACCTTTACTTCATGGTTGTTCTGTATATTAGACTTTGAGTTATCACAGAGCCATGCTTGCTTGCTTGGAGGCAAACAGCATTTCTCTCTGGTCTAATTACTTAGAGATCCAATATGGCCAGGCAAATATACCAGTAAGATCTAGCTAGTCCCACGATGATTGTGGCAGCATGAGAGAAAATACCAGCCAGTATAGAATACATGGTTAGGTGAACTAACACATTCAAACTGTCCTCCTCCTATCTACAAAGTGACCTGCGGGAGGCAACTCCAGGCCAGATGCAGAGACTCTGGGCAGCAGTGTACTGCAACACATAATCATATGTGATTGCTATTGCAACTCTATAAAAAATACTATTTCTTATCATCTTTATAAATAAAATATGTAATGTATGACAAGCACTTGGAGTAATCCAAAATTGACAGGTAAGAGTGAAAGATCTGCTGGGAATAAGAACCTGTGATTTGGATATAAATAAAATGGATTTTCATGTTCTGTAAAGTAAATTAAAAAGTTTTAAAGAAAGAAAGCACAAGAAACCATGCCATGAGATTTTGGTGACAGCAATAGATATAACGGGCTGGAGTGACAGCACAGTGGGTAGGGCATTTGCCTTGCAAGTGGCCTACCGAGGTTTGATCCCTGGCATCCCATATGGTCCCCAGAACACCGCCAGGGGTAATTCCTGAATGCAGAGCCAGGAGTAACCCCTGAGCATTGCTGGGTATGACCCAAAAACAAAAATTAAAAAAGGATATAAAATAATGGAAAGGTCAGTGTCATTGAAGGTGTCACACTATGTACAGTAAATTAAAAGTAGAATGGCAAATAGTGTATGATCTTACTTCAAAACTTGGTATATGTGATACAAAAAAGAAATATGTGCTACAGAAAGAAATATGTGCTACAGAAAGAAATATGTGCTACACAAAGAAATATGTGCTACACAAAGAAATAAATCAAGGACTAAACAATGCCAAAGAAAAACAAACTCTTACAGCCTGACAACAATACTGGTTGGGGTTGGGTTTGGTGTTGGGGAAGTGAAAGGGTGCTATGTTGGATGATGAGGCCACGTTGGGTGACATGCCCTACTGAGACTTAGGCTCCAGCTACACTTATCTTACTTAAAGAGTTGCTCCCTGCCTTTAGGGAATCTCTAGAGAAGACACAATGGGAGTTTGGGCAGAATTGGATTGATTTCATAATTTTATATGGCATAAATATTTTTATTATGAATATTATGAATCTTGCTTGCTCAAGTTCTATGCTCTTCCTGCTCCCACAGGTCCCCGTGGTGGGGCATACATGTAGATATTCCAAGAGTATTTGGCCGGGTTGGATCAACCATAATGTAATCAGTTCTCCTAGTTCAAAGAGACATGCCAGTGCACCCCGGGCAAACTGATAAGTATCTGATTCTAGAGGTAATGCCAAAGTGAATTATCTTGGACCTTATCTAGAGTATGGAATCAGCTGGCTATATATTCATTGTAAGAGGTATTAATGCCATTTCCTACAAATTACATTCTGAACTGCTTTTTGGTTCAAAGATGCAGCCCCTCTCCACTCTGCTAGGGAGATTTTGCCTCAGGGAATCAGCTCTGGCTTTTGTGAAGCTTGAGCCATAGGGCCCACCTGAAGATCTGCATTTCTAAAAAGTCATTTACCTGGCTTCCTCTGTAGATAGCCCAGCCCATGATGTGCTGGTCTGGTTTTGGCAGTCTTCTATCTATAAAATAAACTAGGAGAAAGGAGAAAGGGCTTTTGGCCATTTTGATTTCTCTTTGCTCTCTGCCTCTCCTCTCTTTTCTCTTCCCTGTTAGGCCTTAGCACATGGTTGTGGCCATCTTGGCCTAGGATTCTAAACCTATACGTGGCCAGGGCCTAGCTAGGAACCTAAAGCTCGGGGTTTCCCTGTTGCTGGATTGTATACCAGAACCTGTGATAGTAAAGCCTTTTAAAACTGCACAAGGCACCTGAGTTTTCATCCATTCCCTGCCGGCTTCAGAGGTAGAAGGAACTTATTTCCCGATATCATTGTGGACCTCAGCAACTCCCTGACAAGGCCTAGCTAGTTTTGTATCTTTACTGTTTAAGCAACTTACAGCTTATGCTATTTACATGTCTTTAAGCCAGGATTTGTGCTTCCTTTGAGCTTTTGTTTTTTTTACAAACACTGATGGAGGGTGTGGCATCTGAATCAATAACTTTTGGAAATTATTATGGTCTCTACTATGCCTTCAATGTTATCTAGTCAAGGCACAATTCCTCTTTTTTACATTTTTTTAAATTATACTACTGTGAAATATGCAATTACAAAGATGTTCATGATTGGGTTTCAGTCATACAATGTTCCAGCACCTGCCCCTCCACTAGTGCCCTATTCCCACCACCAATGTCCCCAAATTATCTTCCTCCTCCCCCAGCCCCTATAGCAGACACTTTTCTTCTTCTTCTTCTTCTTCTTCTTCTTCTTCTTCTTCTTCTTCTTCTTCTTCTTCTTCTTCTTCTTCTTCTTCTTCTTCTTCTTCTTCTTCTTCTTCTTCTTCTTCTTCTTCTTCTTCTTCTTCTTCTTCTTCTTCTTCTTCTTCTTCTTCTTCTTTTCTTCTTCTTCTTCTTCTTCTTCTTCTTCTTCTTCTTCTTCGTCCTTGTCTTCGTCTTCGTCTCCTTCTCCTCCTCCTCTTCCCTCCTCCTCCTCCTCATCCTCCTCCTCCTTCTTCTTCTTCTTCTCCTCCTCCTCCTCCTCCTCCTTCTTCTCCTTCTCCTCCTCCTCCTCTTCTCTCCTCCTCCTCCTCCTCCTCCTCCTCTTCCTTCTTCTTCTTCTTCTCCTCCTTCTCCTTCTTCTCCTTCTCCTCCTTCTCCTCCTCCTCCTCCTCCTCCTCCCCCTCCTCCTCCCTCCTCCTCCTTCTTCTTCTCCTTCTCCTCTCTCTTTTTTTATACATTGTGACTTGCCCTTTAGGGATTATCATGTAAATACCTTGTGTACAGTCAATGCTCCGTTCTAGTCTGGCATTACCATTTCCCACAATTAGTAGAAAATTAGTATATATATATATATATTTTTTTTTTTTGCTTTTTTTGGGGGGGGTCACACCCGGCAATGCTCAGGGGTTATTCCTGGCTCTGCACTCAGGAATTACTCCTGGCATTGCTCAGGGGACCATATGGGATGCCGGGGATCGAACCGGGCGGCATAGGCCGGCCCGTGCAAGGCAAGCGCCCTACCCATTGGGCTATCGCTCCGGCCCCAAAAAAATTAGTATATATTTATATCCCACTAATTAATGCAGTCATTCTACATCTATCCTTTTCCTTCTGACTAATTTCATTCAGCATGATAATCTCCATGTCCATCTATTTGCAGGTAAATGTCATAACTTTGCTTTTTTTGACAGTTGCATAGTATTCCACTGTGTAAATATACCCTAGTTTCTTTAGCCAGTCTTCTGTTTTCAAGCACTTAGATTGTTTCCAGATTCTGGCTATCATGAATAGAGTTGCAATGAATATAGGAGTGCAGATAGTGTTTCTGCTGTGTGTTTTTGTGTCTCCAGGGTATATTCCCAGGAGTGGTATTGCTGGGTCAAAGGAAGCTCAATATCAAATTTTTGGAGGAATGTCAATATTATTTTCCAAAGGGGTCGGGCACAATTCCTCTTAACACTCAGTGATCCCAGCGGAACAAGTAGAATTTACCAGGAGACCAAGACCCTGGCTAAGTTGAGACAATGTTTATCAACTCTGTCAAGATCAAGGGAGTGATCTTGCTAATTTGCCCTCAGGCAAGCGAGCCTGACCCTTTCAGAAAATGCACTCATAATTACCCTGGTGTAGAGTAGAAATAAGAAGAACCTCATGGGTACCATTTAGATTGCATGAAGTCCATGAAATTATGATGTGATTCTCCCCATGAAATATATCCATTAAGATGTGTTTCTTTCTTTATTTTTTTTTTAATAAGTGAATGGACAATGATTTATTTATTTTTTTTTGCTTTTTTGGGTCACACCCGGCAATGCTCAGGGGTTTCTCCTGGCTCTGCACTCAGGAATTACTCCTGGCGGTGCTCAGGGGACCATATGGGATGCCAGGGATCGAACCCGGGCCGGCATGGGCCGGCCGCGTGCAAGGCAAACGCCCTACCGCTGGGCTATCACTCCAGCCCCAGATGTGTTTCTTTATACCAGCCCAATCTCTCTCTCTCTCTCTCTCTCTCTCTCTCTCTCTCTCTCTCTCTCTCTCTCTCTCTCTCTCTCTCTCTCTCTCTCTCTCCAGTGTTTTGACATAAGAAGTAATCTCTTATGGAAGGGACTAGGCACTGACATTATCATTTGTTTAGACCTGAACGAGAGGTGTGGCACCACATATCATCTACACCTGCAAGCTGATTCACTGATCTTTGTTAACTCAACCCACCCTGAAGAAAGGATTATGACTTTTGGGTATATAAAGATACTGAATGAGGCAGATCTACCCACTTTGGTGGGAAATTTGGGCCAAGCAAGGTTGGACTGACCAAGAGCTAGAGGTCTGGGGAATCCCATTATCTTTGATTGTTGTAGCAGAGTTTGCTTTATTACTGGTAATAGTAAAGGCTTTTGGAACTGAGCTGAACATGTGGTTTGTCCTTCTGATGAGGAACTCCTTCCCTGTTATTGGGGACCCCCACAGCTCCCCGACACCTGACATCCCTGGGTGGGCTTAATCCACCCACCTTTCACCTTTAACAGAGCTGGGAGCACCTTCATGGTGCATATAGTGTGGTAGCACTGTACCTCAGAAAATTATCTTTGCACTCTTTGAATAGCAACTCTATATCAATAAAATGATGATCTTAATAAAAATAATTTCAATGGATGTTGAAGACAAATGTCTGAACAGTCAGTTAAGACATAATGAGAGGCAAATATATAAAACACACAGGCTATACCAATTTTTTAAAATGACATTTGCTACAGAGGAGAGCATAGATTTAGTGACATACACTGGAAAGAAATGTGGTACCCAGTGGAAGTAAATGAGGTATAAACTTTGCAGTTGACGTTTTGATGATGTAAGTTCTTTAGTTAAGCTTTGAGGCCAAACCTTTGATTTCAAAGAGGGTTAATTCCAGTAAACACATTTCCAGCCACCAGACTAGATGAAAATTAGGCTCCATTGCCCTACAAAGGTTCCTTTGTTTTAGAGATCCCAGTTGATTTATATGGTTTAAACACAGTAATGAACTTGGCTTTCTATTTAGTTTGTCTCTTTTCATGCTTAAAATCTCCTCTTTTAGCCTTTAGAAGCACAAGTAAAAATGAGCCCAGGAAACCCTTGACACCAATAAAATCAGAACCCCAAGTTTATTGTATAGTCTCTCTCTCTCTCTCTCTCTCTCTCTCTCTCTCTCTCTCTCTCTCCCCTCTCTCTCTCATTCTTTCTGTCTCTTTCTCTCTTCCTCTCTGTCTCTCCTCCACCTCTCTGTGGACCAAGTCACTGTGCATTTCCAAGTTTTGTACACAATAAACCTCTTTATTTTCTAAGTTTTCCAAGGGTTGTTGTTGAAAGATATTTTACAATCGTACAACTAGATCTTGGACTCGTCCAGTTATATTTTCTAAAAAAGAGATAAATATTTACAAGAAACTCACTGAGGCTCAAATGAGAGTCCAGGCATTTCTGGCAAATAACATTATTCTCTGCAGGCAAAGCCAAAGGAAACAGTCCTAAATCAGGATCTATTCCAGTTCTTTGCTGTTTATCTAAGACCCATGTTATAGAGAAATTAACTAAGTCAAAGAGGGTAGATAATTAAGTAACATATTAATAAATGCAGAATTCACATTGACAAAAATAGAGTTACATCACTGTCATGTCAGCAGCTAAAAGGAAGAATTTGTTGGCAGATCAATTGACAGAAATACTTTTATTGAGAGGTAGAAGAGCAAAATGGAAAGAACAATAGCTATGGTTGAAAGATATGGTTAAGTTCTCCCACAACCACCTAGCAGGGGTTGGTCCTTCAGAAGCTTATGTCAACTCCCACCTTACTTTAGGAATTGACTCACTGGCCTGATTTTTTAAACAAATCATTTCAGAAGAGCTTCAAAGAACAGTCACCTGTACTGCAATTGAAGCACTTAGGTCATTCCACCTGGAAAGTCTGTAGGGCTCCCAGAATACAAGGGTGAGAACAAAAATAGAAAGAATATAGTAGCTTACCTCTGCTCTAATGCCCAGATTTTTGCCTAGATGCCAATCTGTACTCCAAACTTAAAAAGCTACTGTTAAAAGATACCTTCCATTTTCCTTTGTGTTGTAACAAGCAACATGAAGTAAATTTTGCCTACTAAAGGAACAAGCTTGAGGGGTGGTTGGGAAACTGGGGACATTGTCAGACGGGAGGTGACACTGGTGGTGGGGTTGGTGTTGGAACAATGACTGCCTGAAGCAACTGTACTATGAACAATTTGATAAATCACCATGTTATAGTAATAAAAAAGAAAGGTACTTTCCATTGGTTTTGAAATATTTTTATTTTTCCACGTAATATATTACAATAAGAGATAATTCTGCAGATAGTATTCTAGACCACTGAGTGAGAATTTCTCAGATGAGGAGCTGGAGTCTAAAGAAGTCAAGAGAAATGTTGCAACAATGAATATGAGGTAGCTGAGTATAAACAGGGCAGAGCCCTACATTCCTGCACACATGCCCGGGCAGGGCAGCCACATACATGTTGGAGAGATGATATTTTCCTTTGACTCACCATGTTCAGCGAGGAACCTTTGGCCCAGTTTTTGAAGCTGACTGTGTCTTGATAAGCAGAGGTGGAGCTTCCAGAGACTCAAACTTCTAGGCTTTATAAAGCCTGACCAGGCACCTCTGGGCATCTCTTTCAAGGACTGTGAACTGTTGATTTTGCACACCTGCAGCTCTGAAAATGCAGCGGCTATTAACTCCTGTGCAGAGGGTCTTTCAGGTAAAGCGAGCGATGCAGGAAGCTTCACTCATGCCTGCTCGTCTTCTCCCTGCAGCTCACCATAGGTAAGTTACCTTGTTCCCAGAGACTGGGCAGCTCAGCACTTAAGTGTCGTGGAGCTAGTGCAGGGTAGGCAGAGGACCTGTACTAAGACAACCTAGAAGAATCCAGGCCCAAAGTCGGCCAAGCTGTGCAGCTGGGGTCTGCCTATACCAGAGAGCCCTTTTCAGAATTCCAGAGGTTTTGAATGTTCTAACATCTGCTCATCCTCCACTCCTAAAGTTGCAGGGAGCCACACAACTCTGCAGTCAACTCTCCTCTGCCTTCATCCCTAGTCTCCGTGAAGTCCTTTAGAATTCTGTGCCAATTGTAGTGTTAGTAAAATGAGCTCTTTCAAATCACTGCAGATTCTTAAAGGGCTGAGAAATAAGATGTGTGTTCCCTTACCCACTAATTTCATGAGAGGGGTAAAGGAGATGCAAAGATAAAAGTGTGTATGTGTGGTTTCATTGTGTTTGAACTTAGAAGAGCCATCATGTGCACACATACACAAATACTTTTTCTATTTTATTATTATTGTTATTATTATTATTGTTATCATCATCATCATCATCATCATTATTATTATTATCATCATCATTATTCAAAAGCTTGCTAAGTCTGGCACAAAAGTCTGGAGACTGTGATGTCCTGGATTTGATGCTAGCACAGTTATGGCTCACGTCTCCAGATCCCAAACCAGCCATTGCACTCTAAGGCCTGGCCCTTAAATCTTGTTTCTGCACCACTTCTTCCAAGTGCTTAAAAGAATTATTCTGACTCTCATTTGTGTTGTGGATATGTGTGTGGACTTATCTCCTTCCATAGGTTGAAGAGATCCTGAAGAATTTTGGCTTCCTCCTTTCTTTTGTCCAACCCCTCCTTCTGCAGAGCCCCCACTCCCCCCATTACAAAGTAAATGGTGTCAGATAGTTAATTTTGAAACAAAGGAGAGTGGCAGGATAAAGAAGTAAAAGCCTGATGTGTGTTCTGGAAACTCCAGGTCAAAACCAATATTAGTTAAATCAAATATTTATTCCTTAGAAAAATATAGCAGTAGAGAATTCTCCTGAGTTCTGGTAGAAGCTTCTACACGTCAACTTTCTTTGAAGGCTCTGCCATCCACTTTCGAAACAGTTCTTAAACTAGACAGTCATAAGTGCTACCAAGTGACTAGTCCTCGAGAACTTTCCTGAAAACCTTAGATTTATGATTGGAAAGGGAAAATACAGTGATCTCAGAAATGGTAGAGTGAGAATGAGTCCTGGGGAGAAGTCGGCCAAACAGATCAAGCATTGGCTAACTGATACCTCCTATGTTGCTCATCCACAAATATTTGACAGTACAAACTCCACTTGTTTGGGGACACCAAGTTAAAAGGACAGACAAATAAACTCTAAATCCCTCTTATCAGATGTGGATGAACATCTATCACTTTGATTTACTATCTTATGGTCATACGATTCACCATTGCCTCACCGTATTCTATCAAACTGGTCTTCTTGGAGGAAGAACAGGGTTGCCAGAGCCCAGAATCCTGAGAACTGAGAGACACCTTCATCTGAGTTACACTTCTTGTGACTTAGAGAAGTTCACAGCCTGTGGAGCTATCTTGCTCTTTTTTGGGGAGGGGGTTTCACACCAGCAATGTTCAGGAGTTACTCCTGGCTCTGCACTCAGAAATTACTCCTGGCAGTGCTCAGGGATGCCGGGAATTGAACCCATGTTGTCCGCATGCAAGGCAAACACCCTACCTGCTGTGCTATTGCTTTGGTCCCTGTCTTGATCTTTGAATGCCGAGAACCATACATGAATCAGAGAAACTTGGGGCTCCTTGGAGTGCCATACACACTAGAGTGACATACAAGACAGTGAAAAGACTGCATATTTCTAACAGGGAGCAATTAGGAAGTTACTGAGTACAGCACTTCACCAGTGTGTTCCTTGACTTTGCCATCTTTAAGATGAAGACTATCACTAAAGTTACACAATGCAGGTATGAATAGAGGGGAGATGGACATTTTGAGTTTGTTAATTGTAGCTGGAAAGAACCACTGTATTCTCACCAGGGGTGGAATCAGGAGTTAAGGGTAAGGAGAAGTGGTTGGTCAAGGAACATAATAGATTTTCTTTTCCTTCTCCTATTAACCTTTTCCCTATTTTCCTCTCTGTTCCCTGATGTTTAAAATCGTTCTTTCTGGGTCAAAGAAATAGTACATCAGTAGGATGCTTACCTTGCATGCTGCCAACTGAGTTGAATCCCAGTCACCCCATATGATCCTCCAAAACTGCCTGGAGTGGTCCCGGATAGAGTTAGGAGTAAGCCCTGAAGACCATTGGGTGTGGACCAAACAACAACAGTAACAACAAGCATATTCTTTATGTCCTTTGTACTCTCACATTTTTACTCGTTTTTATCATGTATTAAGCTGTATAAATGTCTTCCTCCTCCATCACACTGGGCCCTATTTGTGACTACAAAGAATGTCTTACTTATAGTTGTGTATCTGGAGCACAGCCTTGTATTTGGCATTCTCCATAAATGCTGGGAAACCCAATAAGGAAAGTAGATAAGATGAAATTAAGTTGATAACTTCATAAAAAATTTTTAAAGTGAGGTATGTTTTATGTAGTAAAAAAAGAGGAAAGAAGAAAGTGAAAGAGGCATAGTGGGGAGGGGCACACTTTAAGAAATAATGAAAACTTCATAAGCCATGTTTAATGTGGTTTACAAGATATGGGGAAATACAGTATCACTTCACTTGTATTACTTGTCTTCCCGTTGTTCATCAATTTGCTCGAATGGGCACCAGTAATATCTTCATAACGTCCTGTCACATGCTAGTGTAGCCCAAGGGCTACTGGTCCCTCCAGGAACATAAAGAGCCTCAAACCATTCCTTCAGGTCATGGGAATGAGGTCTATAATTGTTACTGGTTCTTGGCATACCAAATACGATACAGGTAGCTTGCCAGGCTCTGCTATGTGGGTGGGATGCTCTTGTAATAACCTCTCATCTCGTGCATTTATTGATGAGACAGGGAAATATCAACTTTTCTGCTGGGTGGAGCTCTGACAAGCTGTGGAGTCCAGAGGTTGAAAATGGCGGCCCTCATGGTGTGGGGGTTCCTCTGGCTTCTTGCGAGGCTCTGCTGGGATGGCGGGCCAGGGCTATAACTCACCTTCCCTCCTGGGCACCTCATGATCACGACGAGCTGTGGAGTCCGGATGTTGAAAATGGTGGCCCTCATGGTGTAGGGGTTCCTCTGGTTCCTCACAATATATTATGTGGAAATCTCAAGGGGGACAGAAAAGCTAAGTGTTGTAAATCTAAGAGTAAGGTTTTTGTACTGCCTCAAAATTACAAGAATTTAATTTATATTGCAATGGTCCAAGTATTATTGTCCCTAAAGCGTACATAAGATGAATTAATGAGTATTTGCTTTATCCAAAGAATACAGGAAAAGATAGATAAAGAAATAAAGGACATAGGACACAAAAAATAATAAATGACATAATCCAACTAAGATTGTAATTAAAATAAGTACAAGTTAATTAATTACTCTAACTTAAAGAAAATATATTGTAAGACTTGTCAAAAAATAAAAATAATTTAATATATGCATTTTATAGGAGATTCCTGTTAAATTTAAGCCCCTTCAGAGGTCAAAAGTATAAAAGAACAGAGAAATATACTATATAGGGGCCTGACCGATAGTCTGTCTGGGACCGCCACCGGGTCCCCAACAGTGCCAGGAAGTGAGTTCCCTTCTACCTGAGAAGCCAGCGGGGAATGGATGAAGACTCAGAAATCCGATGTAGTTTTAAAAGGCTTTACTTATCACAGGTTCAGGCATACAAATCAGCAATAGGAAAAACCCTGTGTTTAGGATTCCTGGCTAGAATCCCAGCCACGTGTAGGCCAAAATGGCGGCCACCACGTGTTAAGGCCCTGTAGAGAGGAGAAAAAGACTTCCAGGAAGAGTGCAAGCCCCCAAAGAGAGCCCAAAAAGAGAGAGAGAGAGAGAGAAAGAGAGAGAGAGGAAGCAGGCTGGTTTTATACCCCTGCAACCCCAAGACCTCCCACTATTATGGGAAGCAGGAAGGTTCAAATGCCCTTAGGTAATTTCTCCAAGCACCTCACCTAGGCCCTATTATATGCTAATGTTTTGAGCCAAGATCTGCCTGGAAGTGCCTTTATAGGGTAGAGACGGGGCGGGGGGTTTCTGAGATGGCATGTCTCTGTACCAAAGACTAATACTAATGCCAGTTAAATATTTCTCCAAGCCTTCACAAGAGTCTCCTCTACTTCATGGTAGTTTTGTATTTTAGTTGCCTTTGAGTTACCAGGGAGCCATGCTTGCTTGCTTGGAGGCAAAAAGCGTTTCTCTCTGGTCTAATTACTTAGAGATCCAATGTGACCAGGTGTTGGGGAGCGCCGCTGGGGTCCCTGACAGTGTCGGGAAGCGAAGTTCCCTTTTACCTCCAAAGCTGGCGGGTAATGGATGAAGACTCAGGAATCCGATGCAGTTTTAAAAGGGCTTTACTATCACAGGATCCAATATACAATCCAAGAGCAGGGAAAACCTCCAGACTCTGGGTTCCCAGCTAGGCCCCAGCCAGGTATAGGCCAAGATGGCTGCCACCACGTGTTGAGGCCCAACAGAGAATGGAGAGGACAGAGAAGCAAAACACCAAGGGAAGCCGAAATGGCAAAAGGGGGAAAAAAGAGAGAAATTATTTCTTCTTACAGCTTATTTTATAGCTAGGAAATCCCCCAAACTCCCCAGCCCAGCCCATTCTGGGCTGGGCTTTCTAGAGATGAAAACAGGAAAGTAGCTCTATAGAATGTAGCAACTTCAGGAGACCATCTGGTTGCTTAAAAGGACCCAGAGCTAATTAAAAGCCTCCTATCAGAGCTGGGAGAAGCTATAAGCTAAATGTAACTTTCCTGGCAGGAAGGATCAAATTCCTTCAAGTAATTTCTCCCAGCACCTCACCTAATATCTTGAGCCAAGATCTGCCTGGAAATGCCTTTATAGGGTAGAGAAGGGGTTTCTGAGATGGCATGTCTCTGTACCAAAGACTAATACTAATGCCAGTTAAATATTTCTCCAAGCCTTCACAAGAGTCTCGTCTACTTCACGGTAGTTTTGTATTTTAGTTGCCTTTGAGTTATCAGCGAGCCATGCTTGCTTGCTTGGAGGCAAACAGCATTTATCTCTGGTCTAATTACTTAGAGATCCAACGTGGCCAGGCAAATATGCTCGTAATATCTAGCTAGTCCCACGATGCTTGTGGTAGCATGAGAGAATATTTATACCAGCCAGTACAGAATACATGGTCAGATAAGACTGCCACATTCAGACTACCCCCTATCTATGAAGTGACCGGCAGGAGGCAATCCAGGGCAGATGCAGAGGCCTAGGCTTTTAGGTGTCCTGCAACAGCCATGCAAATATGCTGGTAAGATCTAGCTAGTCCCACGATGATTGTGGTAGCATGAGAGAATATTTATACCAGCCAGTACAGAATACATGGTCCGATAAATTGCCACATTTAAACTACCCCCTATCTACAAAGTGATCTGCAGGAGGCAATCCAGGGCAGATGCAGGGGCTTTTAGGCTTTTAGGTGTCCTGCAACGATAGTCCAGTGGGTAGGGCATTTGCCTTGCACACGGTGTACCAAGATTCAATCCCGGCATCCCATATGGTCCCCTGAGCACTGCCAGACATAATTCCTGAGTGCAGAACCAGTAGTAATCCCTGAGCATTGCCGGGTGTAAGCCAAAAAGCAAAAAATAAAGTACCATGTAAGGAATCAGAAAGCT
This sequence comes from Cryptotis parvus, assembly GCA_021461705.1. Classification (NCBI taxonomy): domain Eukaryota; kingdom Metazoa; phylum Chordata; class Mammalia; order Eulipotyphla; family Soricidae; genus Cryptotis; species Cryptotis parvus. The sequence goes on along the minus strand of JAJIBD010039337.1, from coordinate 94,408 downwards.
AAGGCAACCTTATTGATATCCAGAAAACTGTCATGAATATAAAAAATATAAAGAGGAGCAGTTAGACATTGTTTGGCCACACACTCGGGCTTCCTCCTGACTCTGTGCTTAGGGATCACTTCTTGGTGGGGTTTGGAAAACCATGTAGAGTACCGGGACTACCTGCTGTACTATCCCTCTGTACTCCTCTCACAAAGAGGAGCAATTAATAATGTCAGAAAAGTAAACACAACAGAAAGATACAGCAACCCTAAATGTGTATTCATCAAATGATCTTGTGAGGAAACTGGTTAGCATCTTTAGTAGGATTATGATTGTTCTTTCCACTGCAGGTTTTCTACAGTCCCTGCTGTTCCCTTGGCCAAAACGGATACTTGGCCAAAGGATGTGGGCATCGTTGCTCTGGAGGTCTATTTTCCAGCCCAGTATGTGGATCAAACTGACCTGGAAAAGTACAACAAAGTAGATGCAGGGAAATACACAGTGGGCTTGGGCCAGACCCGGATGGGCTTCTGCTCAGTCCAAGAGGATATCAACTCTCTCTGTCTGACGGTGGTGCAGCGGCTGATGGAGCGCATCCAGCTCCCATGGGATGCTGTAGGCCGGCTGGAGGTGGGCACGGAGACCATCATTGACAAGTCCAAAGCTGTCAAAACAGTGCTCATGGAGCTATTCCAGGATTCTGGCAACACTGACATTGAGGGTATAGACACTACCAATGCCTGCTATGGGGGGCACTGCTTCCCTCTTCAACGCTGCCAACTGGATGGAGTCCAGTTACTGGGACGGTATGTGCGTCAGGGGTTCAATATGAGTTGGAGGTTAAATTCTATCAATTCCACTTTTCAGTTCCTCAGGTGGTTTCATGCAAGGACATAAAAAAGATGATAATTGGGCTGGAGCAATAGTATAGCGGGTAGGGAACTTGCCTTGCATGCGGCCATCCCAGGCTCAGTCCTCAGCACCCCACAAGGTCCCTGGAGCCCACCAGGAGTGATTCCTGAGTGCATAGTAAGGAGGAAACACTGAGCATCACTAGGTGTAGCCCAAAAACAACTTATTTACGCAACTGCTGCTATAACTTTATACATTTAATGAGGTTTATGTTTATACTGGCATAGACAGTATATTTCCCATTTCATTGTATCTGTTTTTCTTAAGCTTCTCCTAAATCTATGAAGTATTGTTAATGTTGAAAGGTTAAACAAGTGTAGGTGGTAAGGGAAAAGCACCTTGGTAGAAATAGACCCAGGAATGATAATAGACTACTCTAAAGAGAGAGTCCTGAGCACTGCTGAATGTGGTAAAAAAATGAAATTAATAGGGACTGGATAGATAGTACAATGAGTAGGGCACTTGTCATGCATGATGCTGACCTGGGTTCAATGCTCTGTACCTCACATGGACCCCAGGGCTCTGTCAGGAGTGATCCCTGAACACAGAGCCAGGAATAAGCCTTTAGCATCTCTGGGTGTAGCTTGAAAAAAAAATGAAAGTAATTGGAAATAAAATTTTGAAAATTACGTACACATATACATACGGTGCAAGGTAAAAGCCTCTCTTCACACCTTATTAACACTTTTCAGAACTTATTACTGTATTTTTTTACTGCTCCTCGAGGTGTTGCTGCGGTGCCCAGCTGCGTTGGCAGGTGGCAGACAGGAGATAGGCTTGTCTACACACAGGGCTCTGCCCTGTGGCCCTGGAGGGTTGATGGTCTGATAGAAAAAGACTGGGTCCCCTGGGATGAACCCAGAGCCACAGCAGGCCCTGGCAAGCTACTCATGGTGTATTCAATATGCCAAAAAACAGTAATAATAATAATGGACCTCATTCCCAGTGAATGGAGATGCTACTGGTGCCCACTTGAGCAAATCAATGAACAACAGGAAGACAAGCGATATAAGTGATACTACTGTATTTTCTACTTATTCCAGGTTTTTCTACTTTCCTGCCTACAAGAATGTACATATCAATTCAGTTTCACTCTTTTGCATTATACATATTATTTCTCATCTTTCTGGTATCTTAGAATTATTCTATAGTAATATATAATAAGGTTGGCTTATCCTTTTCAAAGTTGTACTAAATCTTTTGATAGCTCTGACCAACTTAATGTAATAGTCCCATATTTATAAATATCTAGATTATGTGTGGTTCAGCAATTATGTTCTTATAAACAGTGTGATCATTCATAAATTGCTTTGTGTGCTCAGTCCCATGATCTGAAGAATGGTTTGGAGCTCTTCCTGTCCCTGGAGCAAGCAGATGCCCTTGGGTTACACTTGCTTGTGACAGGACTTATGGAGATGTTACTAGTGCTCACTTGATCAAATCGATGAACTATGGGAAGACAGTGACAGTGACAGTTGTAAGAACAGATCCCAAGAAGTGGAAATGCAGAATATGTTGAGTTAAAAGTTTTATAGAGGGTTCAGAGAAATAATATTGGTGGCAGGGTGCTTGCCTTGCATGTGGCCAACCTGGATTTGATCCTTGGCACCAAATATGGTTGTCTTCCAAACACTACTAGGAGTAGTGTCTGAGAGCACTACTAAGTTCTGAAAAGTGTTAAGAATGTATGAAGGGTGCCTGAGAGCAGAGCCAGGGTTTACTTCTGGCTCTGCTCTCAGGCACTATTTTTATAAGGACAAGTAAGGGCTATTTCTATAGTCACTTGTCACTTGTATTCCCATTGTTCATCGATTTGCTCGAGTGGCCTCCAGTAAAGTCTCCATTCATTGGGAATGAGGTTCATTATTGTTACTGTTTTTGGCATATTGAATACACCACGGGTAGCTTGTCAGGCTCTGCCATGGCTCTGGGTTCATCCCAGGGGGCCCAATCTTTTCTATGTCAGATCATCAACCATCCAGGGCCCACAGGGCAGAACCCTAGGGATGTAGACAAGCCTGTCTCCTGTCTGCCACCTGCCCATGCAGCTGGGCACCAGAGCCACACCTGCAACATCTCAAGTGGCAGATTTCTATAGTATGTATTCTCAAATGTTCTAACCCTTGTCCATTTAGTAAGGAGGATAATATCATTTGGGTTTGCCCTTCAGTATGAGCACTTTAGTACTTTATGTTTGTTGATTATTTTCTTATTATATGTTTCATCTTTTTCATGAGACTTACAAACAAAATAGCATTTTGATTGTTATGAATATTGTAAATATTCCCTCGTTTCTCCATTGGTAAAGATTTTAATTGTTAGGTAGACAAATTATATATATAAATAATTTCATATTATTTATATATAATTTTATATAATTATTTGCTTACATAACTATTTCTATTTATGTATTTTATTATATAGATTTATATAATTATATATTTATTCATATTTATACATAAATTATATATGATCATTATATATTTATATATACTTAAGTTTTATAATATATTTATATAATATAATAAATTTTATGATATATACAATTATAATCACTATCTTCCCGTTTATCATCGATTTGCTCGAGCGGGCACCAGTAGCATCTCCATATGACCTGTCTCATGCAAGTAGAGCCCAATGGCACCTGCTTGCTCCAGGAACATAAAGAGCCTCAAACCATTCCATCGGGTCATGGGAATGAGGTCTATAATTGTTACTGGTATCTGGCATATCAAAAACAATACGGGTAGCTTGTCAGGCTCTGCCGTGCGGGTAGCATACTCTTGTAGTCACTATCTCAAAATCCAGCATTTATTGATGAACCGCACAGCTGCTTGCAGCTGTGCGAGCTAGGCTGTGATAGGCTGGTCTGCTGGGTGGAGTTCTGACGAGGGGGAAGTCCAGATGTGGAAAATGGAGGTCCTCATGGAGTGGGGGTCGTCTGGCTTGTTGTGAGGCTCTGCTGGGGTGGCGGGCCAGGGCTAGAACCTGCCATCCCTCCCTGGCACCTCATGAGCTGCTGGGCACAGTGAGAGCCAGTAGCAGCTCTGCCCCATGTATGTCTCTGGATCAGCATACCTGGGCCAGATTAAAAAGGACTGCAGCAGGGTGGATCTAGATGAGCTGGGCTGTGATAGGCTGGTCTGCTGGGTGGAGTTCTGACGAGGGGGAAGTCCAGATGTGGAAAATGGAGGTCCTCATGGAGTGGGGGTCCTCTGGCATGTTGTGAGGCTCTGCTGGGGTGGCGGGCCAGGGCTAGAACCTGCCATCCCTCCAGGGCACCTCATGAGAGGTTGGGCACTGTGAGAGCCAGTAGCAGCTCTGTCCCATGTCTGTCTCTCATTTATTATATAAAATATAAATAAATAATATTTATTTATATGATTTATTTATATAACTTATATAATTGCTTATTTAATATATAATAATTTTAATTAATTATATATTTATATATAATTATATATATGTACAAAATGTTGATGTTGCCCGTGAGGTCAGATCCTGAGCGAGGATCTAGTAGAGGTCTAGTAGAGCACCCACAAAGAAACCTCGACAAACCCCTTCAGGGGAATAGCTCTGTTTTATTAGGTTGAACAGGGACATTTAAAATGGGGAAAGTAGGGTGTGAACTCGATGTCAGCCAATCAACCAGAGGGGTTAAAACAGGGTGTATGTGTGTAATCCTAATCAGGTAGGGTGCTAAATGGGATTAAAACAGGATGTGTGCTTCTGTACATGGTGTGTGCTTAATGTGTTTGGCTACACAAAATATATATCTACATGTTGTAAAAGCAAAGCTTTTTGTTAGTACTGTTGTAATAGTTAAGGAAGGATCCTTAGTGTCAATTAATTTGAATCATATTCCTAACCAACACCCTTTTTCTAGCCTCAGTTAGCTATGTGGCTTTTGGCAAGTTACTTAAATTCTGTAGTCTCAATCGATTTGTGTATAAAGAGAGGATGACTATTTGATATAGAGGCTTATTGTGAGATTAATTTCTATAAAAATATATGTCTTTCAACACAATGCTAGAGTGAATCTGGGGGTTCCTACAAGTTAGATAGAACATTGAAATTACTGCCATATCCTCTCACAAACTCAAATGTGGCCAGCATATTGTCAGATAAAATTAAAACAGTCAAGGCAAAAATAATTTATTTGAATTGCAGTACATAATAGAGTCCGTTACTATTGATCACTCTAGTAAATGTGATTATTCAACTAAAAGAAAATCACTTTTTGTAATAAATATAGGACCAAGTCATTCAAAACACATGATATAGGGTCTGATCAAAATTAGGAATAAATGTATATTTTCATATTCTGTAGATAAGTGACCATAAACAAACTTTTTTAATCACTCGAGATGGCTATATATTCTGTAAAAGGGGTTATAATCTAATTTATTGGATTATTTTGATAACTGTTTTTGGGTAACTAGAGTCTAGCTCAGACATCAAATGTTAGTTTCTCTCCTAATGACTTGACTTCCTATGATTTAAAAGGAATTTTAGGACCATGGAGTATTTAAGGTAACTAGTAGAAGCCTAAATTTTCTAGAACATGTCAATTAATAAACTTTCTGTTGCTTTCAGTAACACAATTCTGAGTTAATGAGCATTTTTCAGCTTAGAGCAACAAGGACTATATTTTGGCTTTACATTTCAAATGTGTTGTGATGAATTTCATGAGAATATAAGCTCTATGGTGCATGGGTTCTATTTTTGTTTACATAACCATCTAGGTATTTAAAATTGGGCCTGTCACACAGTCTATTCAAGAATCTTTGGTAATGATTATGTCTCTTCTCATCCCAGGTCGCTATGCCTTGGTGGTCTGCGGAGATATTGCAGTCTATCCCGATGGTAATGCTCGCCCCACAGGGGTGCCGGAGCTGTGGCCATGCTGGTCGGACCCCAGGCCCCTCTGGCCCTTGAGAGAGGTTAGTAATAAACAATGACTATGTGGTATTAAGAAATTGCACGGCATGACCAACATCACAGCTTATTATCTCTAGTGGACAAAACACAGCACTCAGGAATGAAGTAGCCATTTGAGGATGCACTTGCCCTCTAAAGGCTGGACTGGGGAGCAGAGGTAAGCAAGGGAAAGAGGACTTTCAAAGTTTCCTTTTGTGCGCCATCATGCTCTGACTGGGGCTGTGGCATGTGGAGTGAATGGTGCCGAGGCTGCCAACATGGTCCTTTGGAGAATTAAATTGGCAACTGAAGATGGAAGGAGAAAATTGGAGATCAAGTAAAAGACTCTTCTTTGAGGTTTTCATCATCTATTTCATAGTTTGCTAAGCCCCCCCAAAATCTCATTTATATATGAGAAACAATCTTTTCTGCTCTTTTTTGGAAAGACTTGGAATCTTGAGCGGATTCACACTTTGGCTTAAGACAGCTAATGACCCAAAGACGGACTGTGGTTCTCATTTCTTCTCTGCTCAATACTCCATTCCTTAACACTTCTGTGAATGTCTCCAGGGCTTAGAGGAACCCACATGGAGAATGTGTATGACTTCTACAAACCAGATGGAAGCTCGAATATCCACTTGTGGATGGGAAGCTCTCTATTCAGTGTTACACAAGGGCCTTGGACCGCTGTTATGCATATTACCGTCAGAAAATCCAGAAACAATGGAAACAAGGTAAAGACTATTCCCACAGGGCCAGCAGTTTTTCCTAAATACCTAAGGCTAGTTCTCTTCTCTTTTCTGAAAATACTCTCCAAAAATTGATTGCATCAGTTCTTTCATCCCTTCTCAGGGCAAGGCTAAAGTCCATTTGGAAGTCTTCCAAATTCAAGTGTACAAATGCCTTTAACTGAAGTTTAAAAAAAATAAAATAAACAACCTAGGGTCAAACCACCAGTGGGTGTCAGCCACTTGGAAAAAAAATGTGGACTGGGATTTATTACTATCTAAGTCATGATTCTTTGCTTCTTAGCATGTATAGTTTGCCACCTTAGAAATATGATTGGTATTTTAAAAAAAACTTGCCTTTAAAAAATATTTTAAAGTCTTATCACATTTTTTGTGAATGATAGTTATATTTCATTTTCACCTTAATTTCTGAATTTTCTGGTAAAAGTTATGTGTAACTTTTATAATAAGAAAAGAGACATGGGTTTTTTTTTTTTTTTTTTTGCTTTTTGGGTCACATCCGGCGATGCTCAGGGGTTACTCCTGGCTCTGCACTCAGGAATCACTCCTGGCGGTGCTCGGGGACCATATGGGGTGCCGGGATCGAACCCAGGCCGGCACAGGCCGGCCCGCGTGCAAGACAAACGCCCTACCCGCTGGGCTATCGCTCCAGCCTCAGAGACATGTATTTTTTTAAGATACAGATAAATTTATTTTTTAACTTTTTTTTTCTTTTTTGGGTTTTGGGTCACACCCAGCCGGACTCAGGGCATATTCCAGGCTCTGCACTCAGGGATTACTCCTGGTGATACTCAGGAGACCTGTGCTGCTGGGTTGGCTGTATGCTGAGCAAGTATTTTGACCTCTGTGCTATCTCTTTGATCTCAGATACAATTATTAGTTTAAAATAAAAGGATGCTTGCCTGCTTAGCCACTGCTCAGAGAGCTTTTGCCAAAGGCAGTTTTTGAGTAAGAAAAGCATATGCTGAGGCGTTACATCAATGCCCTAAGAGTGTCATAAAGAACCACTTCTTGTCCCTTTCAAGTGTACAGGTAGGATGCCAGTTGCTCCATTCACATGAACCAGGGGTCTGCCTTTGCAAGCATCCACTGTAAAATTGCTAGTGGCTAATTGCTCTTGCCTTCTCCGAATTTTTATGCAACCTGATGTTACTTCTCATTTCCATATAGAATTTTATTGATGCTACTTTGAATTCTGGCTCTACACAAGAAGTTTCCACTTTGGAAAGAGGAAGATAATCTGGAGTACAGAGTCAAATACATATGATCCTATATCCAAAGCCAGCCATTTCCAAACTGCATAACCTTGGGCACATTAAAAAAACCTCACATTTCGGAAGCTCTTTCCTTCTCTGGAAAATAGAGAAAATTTTCAATTCTAGGTTGAGTCATAGCAATTGGTGAAGTCAATAGACTTTTTTTTTTTCTTTTTTGCCTTTTGGGTCACACCTGGTAACACTCCTGGCTCTGCACTCAGGAATTACTCCTGGCAGTGCTCAGGGAACCATATGGGATGCCGGGGATTGAACCCAGGCTGACACTGTTTGTGCAAGGCGACTTGCCCTACCGCTGGGCTATCGCTCCGGCCCCAGGTGAAGTCAATAGAAAGAACACATTTCTTTTTTCTTTTCATGATGAGTAGAGTAGTTGGTAAAATGCAGGTGAGATCAATGAAGAAGCCTCCTAAGTGTTTGCTGGAGGTTGAATTAGTACACCAAGAGGCCCAAAATCCTATGGCAAAGTTAGAGCCTGGAGTCTAAATGTCTCATCCATCTCCCCAAAAGGTTTGCTTTCACACTTCCTCTTCCAGCTGGCATCGATCGACCTTTCACCCTTGATGATATACAGTTTATGATCTTTCACACACCTTTCTGCAAAATGATACAGAAGTCCCTGGCTCGCCTGATGTTCAATGACTTCCTGTCAGCCAGCAGTGACAAGCAGGCCAGCCTCTATAAGGGGTTGGAAGCCTTCAGGTGAGTCCTCTTAAAGGAACTCTAGATTGTTGTGAGGGTGAGGGTGAGTTAGACCATCAAGCCACTCGTGGGGGAGTAAATGACAGCCCTCACAGACAGCAGGAATGGAACCAAGATTTTACATGGATCAATGGGATATTGTTTCCATGGAACCCCTAGTTTTACATCAGGAGTACAGAGAATTCGCCATCACTTATAAAACAAGTATGTTTAAGACACTTCAGAGAACACTTTTTCTAAAAGAGTAATGGGAGGTAGCTGAAACAGTCAACTGAAATTTAGGAACGTTATCTACATGCCAGAATTTATACTAAACTTGAGTACACAAACATTGATTCCCCGTTCTTTAGAGTATCTCAGGTTTATAAAGGCAGAAATAGTTAATCACAGTGCAAGGTGTCAATTTGTGGAATGTTGACTCTCATTGCAACAGGCAACTGGCTTTTAATGTCTTGCTTGCTGCTTTAATTCCCTTGACTATAAAATGAAAATGGACCAGTTGACTACCTCCGATGTCAATAAAGCAGGAAAATAAAATAAAGAGTAAAATTCATGTATGGCAAGATTGATCAAACTAGGCTAACACGATCTTTCAAATATGCCTTTTATAATTAATGTCAAAATTAATTAATGTTATAATTATGAAAGACTTCTTTGAAAGGCTGTAGGTTTATGAAAAGTTTTCATAAGTGTTGGGTAACATGCCCTGCTGAGCCTTAGGCTCTGGCAACGCTTAGCTTATGTGAAGAGCTACTCCCTGCCTTCAGGGAATCTTCAGAGCAGACACAATGGGGGCTTGGGCAGAATTAGATTGATTTCATAATTTTATATGGCATAAATATTTTTATCATGAATATTATGAATCTTGCTTGCTCCAAGTCAATACTCTTCCTACTCCCACTGTTCCCGCAAGAGACATATATGTAGATATTCCAAGAGTACTTGGCCAGGTACTCTTGGCCAAGAGTATTGGCCAACCATACCGTTATGTAATACATTATATTGCAGTTGGAACAACCATAATGTAATCAGTTCTCCTAGTTCAAAGAGACATGCCAGTGAGTCTCCAGGCAAACTGACATGTCTCTGATTCTAAAGGTAATGCCAAAGTGAATTATTCTGATGGATTTTGGACCTTAGTGGAATCTAGAGTCTGGAATCAGCTGGCTATAGTTTCATGGTAAGAAGTATTAATGCCACTCTCTACAATTACATTCTGATCTGCTTTCTGGTTCAGAGATACAGCCTCTCCAACTTGCTAAGGAGATATCTCAGAGAGTCAGCTCTGGCATTGTGAAGCCAAAGGGCCCACTTGAAGATGTACATTTCAATAGGATCATTTACCTGCCTTCCTCTCAAGATAGCCCAGCCCATGATGGGCTGGGCTGGAAATTTTTGGCAGCCTTCTATCTAAAAAATAATCTAGGAGAAAGGAGAAAGGGCTTTTTGGCCATTTTTGGCTCCTCTTTGCTCTCTGTCTCCCCTCTCCTTCTCTCTGTTCTCTTCTCTATCGGGCCTTAGCACAAGGTAGCAGCCATCTTGGCCTAGGATTCTAAACCTACACATGGCCGGGCTAGGAACCTAAAGTCTGGAGTTTTCCTGTTACTGGATTGTATACCAGAACCTGTGAAAGTAAATCCTTTTAAAACTGTGCTGAACTCCTGGGTTTCGGGTTCGAGAAGGAGGTCCATTCCCTGCGAGTTTTGGAAGTAGAAGGGATCTCATTTCCTGATATTGTTGGGGGCCCCAGTGGCCTCCCAACACAAATGCCTTTCAAATTAATGTTACAGAAGATGATTTAATGCCTTAATAAAGCTAGCCAAATAAGTACACTAAACACATACAAAGTGTGATTGTATTTCATAATAAGTTGTGAAAATAAGAATGGATTCCACAGGGCAACTCTGGTCTAGATTGTTCTCTCTGAATGGTAGGATTATAGACAATATTTTTTCTCTGTGTTTTTCTGCATCTTCAAATTTTCTACAATAAAAGTGTGTGCACAAATGCCTTCTGTCCAGAAGCTATTACTTCTTTTTTTTTTTTTTGCTTTTTGGGTCATGCCCAGCAATGCTCAGGGGTTACTCCTGGCTCTGCACTCAGGAATTACTCCTGGCAGTGTTCAGGGGACCATATGGGATGTGAGGTATCGAACCCAGGTCAGTCACATGCAAGGCAAATGCTCTCCCTGCTAGACTATCACTCCAGTCCCAGAAGCTGTTACTCTTTTCCTTGCATTTTCCCTCCCCTCCTGCAGCCTATTATCTGATTTTGCCTCTGACTGTGTTGCAGGGGCTCAAGCTAGAAGACACCTACACCAATAAGGATCTGGATAAAGCCTTAGTCAAGGCCTCTCAAGACATGTTCAACAAGAAAACCAAGGCTTCCCTGTACCTGTCCACACACAATGGAAATATGTACACATCATCTCTCTACGGCTGCCTGGCCTCCCTTCTGTCCCAGTGAGTAATGTGTGTGGGGACACATCCTATCTGCACTGTTCTGTCTCCCATCCCATCTTACCACCACTCCTACACACACACACACACACACACACACACACACACACACACACACACACACACACACACACGATGCTGAAAGTGAGAGGGGACGGCTAACCTTGGTTTCTCTCCTGGTTTATAAGCCTATGAATTTTTTTTTAAGGAGATAAGGGAGTAAAAGAAGGAGGGAGATAAAAGGAAGGCAAGTGAAAGAAGCTTGCTCAGAAGATGTATGTCTAGGGAGATTTACTATGTTTCTTAAACAATAATCGTTCAAGTGATATCAGATATGCAAAAGATCTTTTTGGGCATAGCAAGAACATAGAAGTTTCTGCAAATTTGAAATTTCTATAATTAGTGAACCACGTGGTTTAATTGAAAACTATAATCTAGGTTAGGTTTAAATCTATTTATTGTTTGTTGGTTAACATGCCCTATTGAGCTCTAGGTTCCTGCTACATTTAGCTTACGTTAAGAGCTGCTCCCTGCCTTTAGGGAATCTCCAGCGCAGACACAATGGGAGTGTGGGCAGAATTGGATTGATTTCATAATTTTATTTGGCAAAATATCCTTATTGTGAGTTTAGCTTGCTCTTGTACATTACTCTTTTTCCCCAAGGGGTCTCCACGAAGGACAGACATGTAAATATTCCAAGAGTTCTTACTTGGCTACAATGGATCAGCCATAATGTAATCAGTTCTGTAGTTCAAAGAGACATGCCAGAGAGCCTCAGGGCAAACTGATGTGTCTCTGATTCTAAAGGTGAAAGGCAAAGTGAATTATTCTAATGGGTTATAGACCTTAGTGGGGATCTAGAGTTTGCTGGAATCAGCTGGCTATATATGCCATTCTCCACAAATTATATTCTGAACTGCTTTATGGTTCAGAGATGCTGCCCCTCCCACTCTGCTATTGACATTCCCATCTCAGGGACTCAGCCTGGCATATCAGCATTTGTGAAGCTTGAGCCCAAGGGCCTACCTGAAGATTTGCATTTCTAAATGGTCATTCACCTGGCTTTGTCCGTAGACAGCCCAGCCTTTGGCAGGCTTCTGACAATAAAAGAAGCTAGAAGAAAAGAGAATGTGCTTTTTGGCCATTTTGACTCTACCAGTAGGCTCTACCCATTTGAACTCCTTTCTGCCTGCACCCAAGCACATGGTGCTGGGTGCAGTGGCCATCTTGGCCTAGAGCTCTAACCCACCTCGTGGTCTTGAGTTTAGCTAGGAACAAGAAGTTTGGGTTTTTTCTGATATTGGATTATAATTCCAGAACCTGTGTAAGTAAAAGCTTTTTGGAATTTTGCTAGATTTTGTGAGTCTTTATCCACCAGCTGCTGATTCCCTGGGGCAGAAGGGGATCCTGTTCTGCTCCTCAATACTGCCGGAAACTCAGTGCAAAAGCAGAGGCAGAGGTTCTGACAATTTACCACTTATCAACTTTGACCTTAAAAAATACTTGCTATTGCTGTGTACTGTCGGGAACGCCGGGGTCCCCGACAGTGTCCGGACAGAGGTTGTCTTCTACCTCTGAGGACGCCGGAGAACAGATGAAAACTCACGAGTCCGGTGCAGTTCCAAAAAATGGCTTTTAATAGTACAAAAGCTCTTCCACAGCACTAGAAGATGGAGCAAAAGGTCAAAGAGCAAAAGACCAAAGCCAAAAGCCAAAACGCCCAGGAGCCAAAAGCTGAAGGCTGAGGAACCAAAAGGCAAAAGGTGAAGGGGCCTCAAGTCAGCCCCTTATATACACAAAGTAATCCAATCGGGAGGTTGTCATGCCAACAAAGAACCCTAAACAGAGTGTAGTGCCACACCTTATTGCAGGTATAAACAAAGGTTACACCAAGGACTAATCCCGAGATTAACTCTTATGTAAAACACTGGAGAGAGAGGGGGCTGATATAAAGTAATACATCTTAACTTCATGAGCTTCATGTAATCTAGATGGTACCCACAAGGTCCTTATTATTATCTGCACCAGGGTGATTCTGAGTATCTTGTTCTCATGTACTGAAAGGGTCATACTCGCCTGCTTAGAGCAAACTAGTATGATCCTTCCTATAGTCTTCCTTTGGTCTCAGCGTAGCCAGGGTGGTAGTCTCCTGGTAAATTCTAACTGTCCCACGTTGGGTGCAGTAGGTATAAAGAGGAGCTGTGCCCAATCTAGAAAACATAGAAGTCTTAGTAGATGTATAAGTCAGAAGTTATTCAATCAAGGTGACTTCTGTAAGTGCCACACCCTCTAGCAGTGTTTACATAGAAGAGAGATCTCATTAGAATGAACATTGGCTTAAATAAGATTAAGCTGGGAGTGAGCAAAACAACAAAACTCCCAGATTAGCTAAACATGTCCTCCAACAGTGTACCATTTCCCAACATGTACTGTTTCCAACACTCCAAAGCGTAGGTAGTTTATTTGAAATGCAGGTTGTAATGTTAATGTTTTTTCTGGTTGTAACGCATTGCAGATTGTAATGCTAATATGTTCCCTACAGACATTCTGCCAAAGAGTTGGCTGGTTCCAGGATTGGTGCCTTCTCTTATGGCTCTGGCTTGGCGGCAAGTTTTTTTTTCATTCCAAGTATCCCAGGATGCTTCTCCAGGTGGGTTGTTCTGACCAGGTATTCTTGGTTAAACATACACACACACACACACACACACGTGCGCACACACACATACACACACAAATACACACAAACTCACACAGGAACCTCTTTTGTCCTTTTGAGACTGGGGCTCTCATCTTGACAGAATTATATGCAATAGAAACAGTCAATGATAGGAGAAGTCCTTGAAGGAATTTCAGCAATTCAATACATTTTTCCACTTTTTGGACCTGAAACATTTCCCTACAATGTAGACTCTAGATTGAAGAGTAACAAAGGTGGGAAACCAGTCAGATTATCCTAGCAAAGAGTGGGGGCAAAGTTGTAACAGCTTAAAGAGTAGCTGATGGAGTTGAGCTCTTGGATTATGTTATAATGGATGTGATAGGGTGAGCTTCTAAGCACTCTGGGTAGCTTGCGTGTTCTAAATTGTTTTTAGCTTATGTTGTTTGCTCACCACTGTTAGTTCTTGGTGTTCTAAGCCATAGACTAAGTGCTTACTCCCAGAATGCAAGCACTCACAGATCCTGGCTCTTTTTGGACTTGTGACTCTGATTGATTGGTTGATAGCAGTGATTATAGCTAAGCAGGTCTAACAATCTTACCAATGCATCCCAGGTTCCCCCTGGATAAGCTAGTATCGAGCATCTCAGATCTCCCCAAACGGCTCGACTCCCGGAGCGTGTGTCTCCTGAAGAATACACAGAAATAATGGAACAAAGAGAACATTTCTTCCATAAAGGTAAGAAAATGGACACAATAAAAGCAGAACAAGGCAAGGTTTTTCCCATATTTGTGCCAAGACTTGAGAACAAGGATTCAGCATAAGTCTAGGATATATAGTGGGCCAGGATGAAGACTTCTATGGATGAAAGACTTATTAAGTTTAAAGAGGAAACACCTAGGTAGGACAACAAAGGGCAGATTTGGGACACAACATGTGACTTTCAACACTGATTATGACCAGTCACCTAAAATGGGATACTGAAAATATAGCCTAATAGAGACCAGAGGTAAGGCTGTTGGAAACTCTAACTATGCAACAATTTAAAAAGTCCAACTTTGCAGCTGACTATGGAACCCCGAGGAGGGCAGATGGGCTTTGGGAGTGGGGCCCGTCGCCTCCGGGGGGTCCCGGAAGCAGCCGGATGGGACTCGGCCCACCACGCTAGCCACCATTTTCATTGTCCAGGCTGGGAAAATGTCCCACGACCAGAGGACCAGCAAAGCCGGTTTGAGCCCAAGTAGGCGGCCCAAGAGGGGGGAAGCACTGGGAGGTGCGTCAGGCCGGGGCGGCGGCCCCCCCCCCCCTTCCACCATCGTGACTAGCCCGGTTTCCCGCCCAGGAGCCGCGGCCCGGCCCGGCATCCAGAGTCTTGCAGACGGCTCGGGGCGGGAGGCGGCCTGGCTGCGCCGGGCCTCAGCTGACTACTGGAACCCCGAGGAGGGCGGATGGGCTTTGGGAGTGGGCCCGTCGCCTCCGGAGGGTCCCGAAGCAGCCGGATGGGACTCGCTCCACCACGCTAGCCACCATTTTCATGGTCCAGACGCTGGGAAAATGTCCCACGACCAGAGGACCAGCAAAGCCGGTTTGAGCCCAGGTCGCGCCGGGTTGGTGGCAGCCTCTAGGGTGGTGAAACAATGATGTTTTTTGGTACACTGCATTCCGCGAACAGCAGGAGGGTTTGCTGAGAGGGAGATATACAGAGGAAGGAGATGACATATAGAGCCCGCCGGGTGATTGGGATTCGGGAGGGGGGAGGGAGACAGGACGTTGGTGATGGGAGATGGGTTCGGGTGGGGGGTGCATCTTGGAACCCTGTGGAGCCAGGACTCCACATGAGCATCCTTCAATTAAAAAAAAAAAAGGAGAAAAGGTGGAATAAATAAATAAATAAATAAATATCTGCAGGGCTAGCCACAATGTGTAAAAAAAGAGGGAGAGAGATGCAGAGATAGAGAGGAAAGAGAGAGGAAGCAGGGCTACCTGCTATTAAGGCAGCCGGGGGGTGGGAGGGGGGGTGGAGTACATTGGTGGTGGAAATGGGGTACTGGTGGGGGATGGGTGCTGGAATACTGTATTACCAAGAACCAATGGCACCTTGGTAATTGTATGTCTCACGGTGGTAAAAAAAAAAAAAAAAAAAAAGGGCCAACTTTGGAGCTAGACATCCAAGAATAAACTGACCTTTGATGTCTAGTAGATCTTTTCTTTGGTAAAATTATTGAGCTTTCCTTTATTGCTTCATTTCTAAAAATGTGGCAATATTGCAGTATTACAAGAGTAAATTAATTTATGTGCTGCTTAAGTTATTCACAAATATTACTATTATCTCCTCTGAATGCCCTCTTTCCCTTCCAAAGATCAAAATGAAATATTGCCTAAAAAAGGCAACAAAAAAAGATCAAACAAGTTAAAGTTAGGATGGTGATTTGAAACCCATGGAAACCATGTGGTCTGGAAAGAAGATCATGTAAAATTAGTAATGTTCCAGAAAAAGTGGGCCTAGTAGGCACTGACCTATCTGGAACAGAAGACATGCAATTAAGATAAAAGAAAATAGAATCTCTGAGATAAACATTGAGTGTACAAAACACTGAAATACTGCAATGAAACAGCGACAGAAATGTGAAGGCTAAGAGGATCTATTAGAAAATAGGAAACTCTAGGATAAACCTTGCACAAGGTACCATTGACAAGGGGGCATGATACAAATTTCAGTGGGGGGAGGCCATGTTTACTGAAGGAAACTGTCACACTCCTATAAGAAAATTTCTTATACCAAGTTTTTAACAATTAGTTCAAGACAGCTGCTTCTGTTTCTTCTGCTGGCCCAGTGTGCTATGGAGTATACTACACTATACTATATTGTACTGTACTGTACTATACCACACCACACCACACCACACCACACCACACCATACCATGCCATTCTATATTATACTATACTATACTGTGCTGTAACATTTATACCATACCATACTCTACTATACCACACCACACCACACCACACCACTCCACACCACACCACACCACACCACACCACATACCATACCATACCATACCTACTATACTATACTGCACCATGCCATACTAAACTACACTGTACTGTACTGTATTGTACCATACCATCCCATACTGTACCGTGCTGTCTATACCATGCTATGCCATGCCATGCCATACCATACCATGCCATGCCATACCATGCCATACCATACCATACCATACCATACCATACCATACCATACCATACCATACCATACCATACCATACCATACTATACTATACCATACCATACCATACTCTACAGTACCATACCATCCCATACTGTACTATACTGTACTAAACCATCCTATACTATACCATACCATCCTATACTATACCATACCATATCATACTGTACCGTACCGTACCATACCATACCATACCATACCATACCATACCATACCATACCATACCATACCATACCATACCATACCATATCATACCATACTATACTATACCAAACCATACCATACTCTACCGTACCATACCATTTCATACTATATTGTACTATACTGTACTAAACCATCCTATACTATACCATACCATCCTATACTATACCATACCATATCATACTGTACTGTACCATATCATACCATACCATACCATACTGTACCATACCATACCATACTGTACTGTACTGAACTATACTATACCATAGCATACCATTCTATACAATACCATACCATACTACACCACACTATACCATACTATACTATACTGTACTACACTACACTATACTATACTATCCCATCCCATCCCTTATGATACTGCCCTATAGAGCCCTATGCTGCCCTATGCTGCACTATGCTATGCTATGCTATGCTATGCCATGCCATGCCATGCCATGCCATGCTATGCTATGCTTACAGCCCCTTACTCCACAAGCCCAGAGAACTTCACCAGGAAGGTGTGGGTGTCTTCACAACTGTGTTGCCATCCCCAGTCTCATAAAACTCTTTGTGAATATTATCCTTCCTCATTCCACAGTGAATTTTTCCCACCTGGTGACACCAGCAGCCTTTTCCCAGGCACTTGGTATCTGGAACGAGTTGATGAGTTATTTCGCAGAAAGTATGCCCGGCGTCCCATCTAAAGGTGGTGAGTGCAAGTTTTCTGGGTGGGAGAGATTAAACCATTCCTTCTCTGGGTAGGGAATTAGATTCTGGTACAATACACACGTCAAGGAGGGTCCATTTTATGTGCCAAAGAGTCCCCAAATTAACTTAAGTGTAGGAATTTATATTATGAAGATGAACCTAAAATTTTGTGGCTTCTTTTTTGTCCTAAAAGGCAAAAGCTGGGGGATACCTGTTCTTGTCTTAAATCTAAATTCCAAAAAAAAGTCAACTAGCTTACCAGATATAATCATAATAGGAAACCCTCCACCCCTTACTTAAAATTTAATAGAAACAAAATTAGCATCCACAGCCGGACACAGACTGTCAGCCCACACCTACCTAACTCATTATTCCCAAAGGTGAGATCAATAACAAATATGAAGTTTCAGAGGAGACTCCAGGTGTGTTGAGCAGAGTCAAAAGGATAACAGTGTTGGCTAACAGTATTCTGTTAGAGTTGGGAATCTCTGCTAGGGGGTGCGGGGGGGGTGCTGGTGGGGGTTGGGAGTGTTGGAGAAAAATGGGAGAATTCTTTATGCTAATTTATATAAGAAAAATCAAATGTTCAGTAGCTCATGAACTCCAATATCGTCCTTCTGTTTACTTTCCAGATTAGTAAAATAAGTAGATCAAAAGAATGAGAACTAATTTCTTTGACAGACCAGAAGTCTAAACAAATAAAGTCCCTGCACCCAAATACTATTTCTCTGTTTTTGGTAGATAAAAAAGGAAAACTATAGAAGGCTTACCAAGAGTGGGATGTGGGTCAGGAGAGAGGAGGACTATGTGTAGATATAGGAAAGCACCTTTTTATCTACGAGGTGTCCTGCTCACTCTTGACCTCACATTCTCCATGATGTACCCCTTTACTGCCACCAAGGTGCTGTCTCTGGAATGGTAGGGTGAGGCCAGGAGACAGGGGCCAATAGGCTGGGGCTGCAGGATGTGACTGAGAATGGGAAATTCAGCAGCCTGTATTTCACCAGCCTGTATGCACCATAAATTTTGCAGGTTTCATGAGAAAGAAATGTGTTCTTTGCAAACCTATGGGGTGCACACAAAATTAGGTTGTGCAGCTTCTAACTTTTTTTAAATTGTGCCTGTATTACTTAAAATTAATTTATTGCTAAAGGCCTTTGGTGCAATACATGGATTACTTATGAATATTAAATACACAGCTGTGTGGTGAGAAATGTGTAAGCAAGTCCACCACACTATCAGTCGCACTATCAGTTTGTTTGTTTCTTTACCCAAAATACAGTTTTTAAAAAAAAAATGGGGGGGTGTGACACCACCAGGGGTTGCTCCTGGATCTGAGCTCAGGAATTACTCCTGGCCATGCTCTGGGGACCATATGGGATGCCAGGGATTGAATCAGGGTTGGCTGTGTGCAAGGCAAACGCCCTACCTGCTGCACTATCACTCTGGCCCCTAAAATATAAATCCTAAGGACAAGCGAGTGGCCAAGAGAGGCAGTAAATGTGTCAATCTAGCTCAGCGCCCAGAAGCAAAGACCATGGAGGCAGAAACAGGAGGGAGATAGAGATTGGAGAAGAGGAGATAGAGATCGGAGAAGCAGAAACAGAGGGGGAAATTGGAGGCTATTCAAGGGTGAGTATCCAAATACAGGGACTCCCTCTCTGGGCTCACAAGCTTCTCCCAGTACCTAGGCAGCGTTGTGCTTCCCAAGACAGGTAAAACCCAGGGCTCCTGAGATTTTCCCCATGATTGCTCCTCTTAGGCACAGGAACTCGCACCATTGAGATTGCAGAGGAAAGCGCAGCAATGCAAGGCAATGCTCTGCTAGCTCAGAGCCATCTAAGTCTCTGAGGGGACTTGGCCTGGGCAGTGGGCTTCATTACACCAGAGCATCACCAAGCCCCTGCATGCCTCCCTACCTTGCTGTGGCGTTGGGCATGGGTCCCGCAGACACCAGTCTTGCACTGAGGATACAGGGATGTAGCTGGCACTCCAAATACTTCCCAACCCCCACACCTTCACCACTGGGCTTGGCCTCGATGGAGTCATGATTAACTGACCTTTATTCTTTCTTTCATTTCAAAGTTGACAGATTCTTGGAGCACTTCCTGGCAAGATCAGAGCCTCTACCCATGAATTCTACTTTTTTAAACCCCACTCTTAACTAGTGAACAGCTTGGATCTGACAGTAGCCCTCATAAGCACTGGCCCCTAGAGGGAGGGCACCCCCCCACTCTAGGCACCTCCGTGCCTCTCCCTGTGTTCACCCTCATGAGCTGATGGAGCTGGACTGTTTGTGCATGATGGAGATGGCGAGACCTCGCTCGGATCACAGCGTGCAGACACGTGGCCCATGCACGTGTACTTCAAGATTCAGATAACTTGTCTCTTGTTTGTTATCGCTCCATTATTATATGTTGGTACTCGCACAGCTGTATTCATTTCTCCAGGTTTTCTGTGTACTTCTCAATTTTTGATCTGGCACAAAGCTAACAAAACATGATTACAAAGACAGAGGATGGAGGGGCTTAGGGAGAGAACTTGGAAGGCTGGAGCTTGTGTGTTGCACGAAGACCCAGTTCCATCCTTGGCACCACAAGGTCCTTCCACCCACCCAGCCATTAGAGCAGTGAGGCAGAAGTAGCCCCCTGGCAGGGATGGAAGGAAGAGAGAGAGAGAGAGAGAGAGAGAGAGAAGAGAGAGGAGGGAGGGAGGGAGGGAGGAGAGAGGGAGGGAGGAGGGGTGACTCCTTGATTGTATAGGAAATAGATCTCCAAAAATACTCAGTGGATATGCTTGAAGCCTGCCAGATTTCTGGCTAGGAGGACCCCACTCTCTCCAACCCTGCACCCACCAACAATAATTTTTCTGAGCCTCACTCTTCACCATACATTTCCCTACCATGTACTTCCTTCTATGAGAGGTGCAGTGGAACAAAGGTGGAAACCCAGCTTCTGTTCTTGATCTAAAGGCGCCATGTTGACAAAAGCCCACAGGCAGGGCCCAGAAAGGACAAATAGGGACTGGAGCAATAGAAGTGCAGGTAGGACGCTGGCCTTCCACAATGGGCTGACCAGGGTTTGATCCCCAGAATCCTATCTGGTCTCTCACGCCCACCAGGAGTGATTTCTGAGTGCTGAGTTAGCAGCAACCCCTGAGCGCCACTGTGTATGGTTCCCAAACACAGGGATGTCGGGGATGCTGCTGGGGTCCCCAACAGTGCCAGGAAGTGAGTTCCCTTCTACTTTCGAAGCCTGCAGGGAATGGATGAAGACTCAGGAATCCGATGCAGTTTTTTTTTGTTGTTGTTCTTTTGGGTCACACCCAGCAATGCTCAGGGGTTTCTCCTGGCTCTGCACTCAGGAATTACTCCTGGCAGTGCTCGGGGGACCATATGGGATGCCAGAGATTGAACCTGGGCCACCGCATGCAAGGCAAACGCCCTACCCACTGGGCTATTGCTCCGGCCCCAAAGAATCTGATGCAGTTTTAAAAGGCTTTACTTATCACAGGTTCAGGCATACAAATCAGCAACAGGAAAAACCCTGTGCTTAGGATTCCCGGCTAAAACCCCAGCCATGTATAGGCCAAGATGGCGGCCACCACGTGTTAAGGCCCTGTAAAGAGGAGACAAAGACAAGACTCCTAAAAAGAGTGCAAGCCCCAAAAAAGAGCCCCAAAAGAGAGAGAGCCAGAAAGGAAGCAGCCTAGTTTTATACCCCTGCAACTCACACCTCCCACTATTATGGGAAGCAGAGAGGGTCAAATGCCCTTAGGTAATTTCTCCCAGCACCTCACCTAGGCCCTTTTATATGCTAATGTTTTGAGCCAAGATCTGCCTGAAAATTTCTGAGATGGCATGTCTCTGTACCAAAGACTATACTAATTCCAGTTAAATATTTCTCCAAGCCTTCACAAGAGTCTCCTCTACTTCACGGTAGTTTTGTATTTTAGTTGCCTTTGAGTTATCAGGGAGCCATGCTTGCTTGCTTGGAGGCAAACAGCATTTCTCTCTGGACTAATTACTTAGAGATACAAAGTGGCCAAGCAAATATGCTGGTAAGATCTAGCTAGTCCCACTATGATTGTGGTAGCATGAAAGAATATTTATACCAGCTAGTACAAAATAGATGGTCAGATAAACTGCCACATTTAAACTACCCCTATCTACGAAGTGACCTGCAGGAGGCAATCCAGGGCAGATGCAGGGGTGTCCTGCAATACAGGGAAAAAATAAATGAAAGGAAGAAAGGACAGCCACATCTCCTTGGCCACGCCTTATAGAGTCACCTGGGCACAAAACTAAATTTGGGGTGAACACCTTTCCTATGCTCTTTGGGGATTAAAAATTTTCCATCAAATTTTTTATATCTAGCAGGAAACTTTTCACTGGAGGAGGGGGGCTCTGTGTCCCCCTGGATAGGACACTCACTGCCAGACCCTCTGATAGCCACGGTTCAGAATTGCTCTCCAAGCCCCTGTTCTCCCAGAACAGACCACTGCTAGTTCTCTATCCCCATTTTCTCAGTAAGTTTCGATGAAAATCTGTGTTATTTCACCAAAAAGCTAAAAGGACAACCACAGTTCAGAGTGTAGCAGTGTAGGGAAGGGGTAGCCTGGGGGATAACAGGTCACTGTTGTTTTCCTCATTTCCTTTAGGAAGTTTCCCAGTCACACTGGCATCAAAGGGGCACTTAGAAGAGAGAGGTTGTTTCTTTTGCAGGAGGCATGGCCAGCTGGAGGGATGGGGGCAGCCTGTAGGCCACTGGGCACATGGCCATGAGGTCCTGGGCCTGCCCACTTCTATGTCCAAGGTGACTGTGTCACCAGACACCAGAACATCTGAGATGAAGCCAGTTGGAGCAGCTAATCCTGCTGCAGCTGACCCATTCCTAGGCCTAGCTCAAGTTTGTGGGCCTCTGCTTCTGCTTCACCAGCTCAGATCTGGCAGCACCCTCTGTGACCGCCTCTCCTAGGCACGCTGGTTGGGGAAGGGGATGTCCCCTAGACATGCGGGTTGGGAAAGGGGGTGTCCCCCGGGCATGCTGGTTGGGGAAGGGAGTGTCCCCCAGGCACACTGGTTGGGGCAGGGGATGTTGCCCTGGGTATTCTGGTTGGGGAAGGGGGTGTTCCCCCAGCACACTGGTTGGGGAAGGGGGTGTCCCCCAGGCATGCTGGTTGGGGAAAGGGGTGTCCCTCCGGGCACGCTGATTGGGGAAGGGGGTGTCTCCCTGGGCATGATGGTGGGGATGGGGGTGTCCCCCAGAAACGCTAGTTGGGGAAGGGGATATCCCCCGGCACGCTGGTTGGGGAAGGGGATGTCCCCCCAGGCACTCTGGTTGGGGAAGGGGGTGTCTCCTTTTTGGGCTGGTAGGGGTTGTCTCTTGGACTGTTTGTGGGGGGCTGTCCCCTCGTTACACTGATTGGTAGATGTTTTTCTCCCTCCTGGGCATGTTTTTTGGGGGTGGATGTCTCCTGGCCATGCTGGGTATCCTCTGGGCATGCTGGTTGGGGCCATTGTTTCTTCTCCTGGGCAGTTCGTTTAGGGTGGGGTTGAGGTTCTGGAGGAACAGCCCGTGTCCACATGGCCCTGACTCCTGTGGCACTACTGCTCCTCGCTCGGCCTCTAGCTCCAAGGGCCTTCCGTGTCTCCATAGCCGGAGGCACTGTAGAAAATCCTTAACTAGGATGCAGAAGCTTCTGGGGTTTGAATGGGTGACCCCTTCCTGGCTCTCTGCTGGCCGATGCAGTGCCCCTGTACACCAGGGGGCAGCAGAGGCCCC
Organism: Cryptotis parvus; assembly: GCA_021461705.1. Classification (NCBI taxonomy): domain Eukaryota; kingdom Metazoa; phylum Chordata; class Mammalia; order Eulipotyphla; family Soricidae; genus Cryptotis; species Cryptotis parvus. The sequence goes on along the minus strand of JAJIBD010039337.1, from coordinate 70,831 downwards.
GGGTCCTGTCCTCTCCCCTCCCCCATGTCCCCAGTCTCAGACCTTCTCACAGAACTTTTTTTTCCCTTTTTCTTTTTAGGCATCCCACACTCACTGGGACTCAGAAGTTCAGGGAAACTCCAGGCGATGTCCTGTGGGATGGTGATAGGGCTGGGACTCCAGACCTCGCGTGTCAGACACGTGCGCTGCCATTGCAGACCTGTCCCGCCCCGTCTTTGGTAGCTCTTCTCTAGAGTTAAATTCTGCAAGCTCTGAAAAAAAAAAAAAAAAACCCTTCCCCTAGCTGAGGCCGGCCTAGGAGGAAATTGCGTTCACAACAAATTCACTTAGATCTGCCATGTAAAGAACCTTCCTGTGTGGAAAAGTCACCCGTGGTGGGGTCGGAGCGATAGCACAGCGGGTAGGGTGTTTGTCTTGCATGGAGTCAACCTAGATTTGATCCCTGGCATCCTATATGTTCCCCGAGCACTGCCAAGAGTAATTCTTGACTGCAGAGCCAGGTATAACAACCTGAACATCTCCAGGTGTGACCCAAAAAGCAAAAAAAAAAAAAAAAAAAGTCACCCAGGGTGACCTAGAGAAGGAAAGCGGAAGGACTTACTACCTCATGGCACCGAGACAGGCCACTTTCATTCCCAGCAGAACACCCAGTAGGTTTTGGCACGAGGCATGAAGGAGGACCCAGCCTGGGTTTGCTCAGTTTCTACATCTGAGGACTCAGAAGTTTGCAGTCGCTGGGGCCTGGCGGCCCACTGTCCTCCATCACGGGCCCTGCAGAGATGCTCTGCCTCCAGCCCAAACCCACAGAACAGGATTCCACTCTGCGGCCATGTGCAGAGATGCCACAATGGCACCAACAGAATAGCCAGCACTCCGTCAGGCAGCATCAGCCGGATTTGCCCACAAATCTTGCCTTCTTCCATTTGGGAGAATTTCCATGGTCAGCCATGGGGCTATGTGGCACCAGGCAACTATCCACTGCTTTTGTGTCACCATGCACAGAAGAGCTTTGAAGTACTCAAATAACTCGAGTTTCTCGATGGTTCTCTCCATATGAACACACAGGCTCTGCTCATTTGTTTGTTTTCTGTGGAGAAACCACACCAGGCGAGCTCTCAGCCTGGGTGCTGGGGCAGAGACTTCACACTTCACTGCTGAGTCAGAGACTTCACACTTCACTGCTCAGCCTCATGGTGTAACTGCTCAGATCTGGTATTCGAACAACCACCTGTCCAGTCGTCAGTTACACAAGGTGCGCTCTGTACCTATTGATCACTTGAATCCCATTATTCATCAATTTGCTCGAGTGGGCACCAGTAACAGTTCCATTTGACCCTATCACATGCCAATGTAGCCCAATGGCATCTGGTTGATTCAGGAATATCAAGAGCCTCAAACCGTTCCTTCAGAGTCTTGACAAGGAAGTCTGACCATCTTGTAGGTGGGCGACCACATGATCTTTTGAAATCCCATGGGATCCAGTCAGTAATGGCTCTAGTCCATCGGTCATCTCCAAATCACATTACATGTCCAGCCCATCTGATTTTTGATGTCTCAAATGAGACAGCGTCCCTGATTCTGGAATAGCGACGGAGGTCAGAGCTCTGGATTCCTTCTCTCACTTGAGTGAGGCATGATATTTCAAGAATAGCTCTTTTGATTCCTCTCTGGGAGACACGAATAGCATTCTCATCCTGCTTTCGTAGGGCCAGGGTCTCTGAGGCGTATGTTAATGCAGGGAGAATGGTGGAGTCAAAGAGATGTGCCCAGAGCCGGAGGTTCTTTGTCCTTTTAGCTATTTCTTCGATGCCTTTGAAGGCATTCCATTCCGCTCTCTTCCTCCTGAACAGCTCAAGTTTTAGGGCGTTCATCATGTTGACTTCTTCAGCTAGGTACACATAACTGCTACATTCAGAGATGTCTGTTCCATTGAGAGTAAATGGGACCTTCGGAACGAGTTCATTTTTCATAAACATAGTTTTCTTTTAGATTCAGCTGTAGACCTATCTTTCCACATTCTCGGTAGAAGTCAGCCAGCATTTGTGCCGCTTGGCTAATGTTTGGTGTTATTAGAACGATGTCATCAGCGAAGCGGAGGTGGTGTAGTTGCCGACTATCTATCTTCACTCCCATTCCTTCTCATTCTAATTGTCACATGATATTCTCGAAGGTGGCGCTGAAGAGTTTTGGTGAAATGGTATCACCCTGCGAAACCCCTCTTTTGACATCAATGATCACTTCCTTGTAGAATGGTGAGATCCTGGTGGTGAATCCATAATACAGCTCACAAAGGATCTTGATGTATTGGGTTTGAACACCCTGTTTGGCTAGGGCTTCGATGACTGCTTCAGTCTCCACAGAATCAAAGGCTTTCTTTTTTTTTTTTTTAACATTTTATTATACCACCGTGAGATATACAATTACAACGTTGTTCACGCTTGGGGGTTTCGGTCAGTGTTCCAGCACCCGCCCTCCACCAGTGCCCCTCAACCACCACCCATGTCCCCAATTCCCTCCCCCTCCCACATCCTGCCTAAATGGCAGGTTCTTTATCTCCTCTCTCTCTCTCTCTCTCTCTCCTCCTTCTCTCACACATTGTGGGTTACACTATGTACACTTAGAAGCCATCATTTGCATTTTTGCCTGTACTTAATGCTCAGTTCTATGTTGGTATCAGACCTTTTGACATTTATTCACACATGTTCCCTTCTCTATCTTACCTAACCTCTGACTCCCAAGCGCTTGTGGTAATTTCCACTTTTGGTAAGATCGCCTGGTATATTTATGTCAGGAAAAATGAAGTTATGAAATTTGCCTATAAATGGATGGACATGGAAAGAATCATGTTGAGGTGAATTTAGTCAGAAGGAAAGAGAGACATAGAATGACTCTATTTATTTGCATGACATAAATATATATCAAAGGCTTTCTTTAAATCAATGAAAGTGAGACAGAGCGGCATCTTGTACTCCCTACAAACCTCAATGAGCTTGGTTACCGTGTGGATATGGTTGATTGTGCTGAATCCTTTCCGGAAGCCAGCTTGCTTGCATGGTTGTCCTTCATCTAGTGTTCTGCCAATCCTGTTCAGGATGACTCGAGTAAACAGCTTGTAGATGACAGACAACAGGCAGATGGGGTGATAATTGCCGATGTCGTGAATGTCTCCCTTCTTGAACAGTAGAACTGTCCTGCTGGTTTTCCTTTGGGAGGGCACCTTGCATTCAGACAAGTAGCGTGTGAAGAGCAGAGCTAGTGTATTGATGAGTACTGACGGCAGATTCTTCAGGTGTTCGGGTCTGACTTAGTCTGGGCCTGGTGCTGTTCCCTTCTTTACCGACAAAATGGCATGTCGGATTTCAGAAGGGAGAATGTTGGGAATGAGATATCCATCCTGTGGAATTTGGTATATGGGCAGGTGGACGTGGTTATCACAGAGACCTGAGTAGAAGTCATGGATAATCTTCTCCATTGCCTTTCTGGAAGATGTGATAGATCCATCAGGGCATCGGAGGGCAGTCATTTTGGTCTTACAGTTGGCGAAGTACAGGCTGGCAGTGTGAATGCTTTTCCTGGCTTCTGCTGCATCTTCTAGTATCTCTGCTCTTCTGTCTTTGAGGTCTTCCTTTATTGCTTCTCTGCACCTTTTTGCAAGCTTGGACATTAGCATTTGGTCTCCTGAGGTTCGAGCCTTGCCATGTGGCGAATGAGCTTGAGAGTTTCTGAAGACAGGCGTCCTTTTTGTGTCTTTCTCTCTCTGGGCATTCTTCGCACAATCATAGAGGTGCTGAACCAGAAGGTTGTGTTCTTCATCGATGTTGTCAATGATTGTATCTTCCCATGTTGCTGCAATGGTTCCAAAGAGTTCCCAGTTGGTGGTCATTCTGGGAGTTCTCTTCTTAAACTTTTCTCCTTGTTGTGTGAAGTAGAATTTTGCACGAAGGAGATGGTGGTCCCTATCCTGTTTGGAATTTAGGGACGACAGCAACATCGGTCAGACAAAACCGTCGATTGAAGATGATGTGGTCAATTTCATTGTGGAGCTGTCCACCAGGAGATTCCCATGTCCAACGTTTCGCTTCAGCCTTCTGGAACTGTGAGTTCCCATGAATGGTCTTGGTGGATATGATGAACTCAGAGAGTCTCTCACCCTGTTCGTTCCATTCTAGACCATGGGTCCCAATGTGGAGTTCTTCAGCTGATCTTTTTTGGTCCTATCTTGGCATTGAAATCACCAACTATGATCTTGTAGCAGGTGTGATCTTTTTATAGAACTCCTCCAGTTCCATGTAGAATTTCTCAATTTCATCTTCCTTGTATGTGGATGCTGGTGCGTAGACAATGAAGATACATAGAAATTGCTGGCAGTGGGCCACATCTCTTCAAGTGTAATCGTCCTATCCGGTTTGTTAGGCATTCAAATGAATCAATGTTGACGGCCATGTTCGTGTTGATAAGGACACCAACTCCACCGACGCCTCTTTCTTTGCATGTTCCAAGGAACAATTCTTCTCTGGTGTCAAATACAGCGTGATGTGACTGATGCCTCCTCGTCTCAGTCAGACCAATAATGTCGTACTTGATCTTTTGTACTTGCACCATCAGATACTCAATATATGCTTCCAATGCCAGTGTACGTGCATTAAAAGTACAGTCATTTTAGTCCTTCTTCGTTTTGATAGCCTAGGTTGGCCAAGAAATTTTATCAGGCACTGCTTGTTTGCCTTTCTTACTGCTGCCGTATGAAGGGCTCTTTCAGGGTTAAGAAAATAAACATTTTTTTTACTGGTTTTGGCATATCGAACACGCATCGAACAGTTTGCCAGGCTCTGCCATGCGGGCGCTATACTCTTTTTACCTTGTGGGGCTCTCTCACAGAATATTCATGGTAATAACCCGATTATGGTTGAGGAAAAAGTCTGGGGCTAGCGAAGTTCAGCTTTGTTTGGGGATCACATCCAGTAGTGCCCAGGGGCCGCTTCTTCAAGGCTTTCTGCGCTGCAGAGGGCAGCATGGGGAGGAATCCACATGCGAAACATGCGTCCCAGCCCTCGGAACTGTCTCACCCCCCCTGAACTCAATTTTTTCTTGTTTTGGCAGGGAGTTGGGCACAGCCAGCAGAGTGCTCAGATTCTATTCCTGGCTCGCACTCAGGGATCACTCCCTATGGAGTGCTGAGGACAGAACTCAGGTTGGCTGTGGGCAAGGCAAACCCCCTCACTGTGCTCTGTCCAACCTCTGATGTCAATTCATTTTTAAACTCACTTTAGCTTCATTCAAAAAAAAATTTTATCGTCAAAAATAACCAAATCAATTTAGCTTCATTCAACTCAGCCTGTGAGGCCAGAAGCATGCTCAGGGCGAAGGCAGATGCCTTGCATGCAGGAGACCTTGCTTCAATCCCTGGCACCAGTGAATCCCCTCAGCCTGTTTTCCCAGCCCCACCCCAATGATGCAGGTCTTATTTCACAGGAGAGAACAGGCTGCCTAATATCCGGGGGCCCAAGCTGGCTGGACATCACAGTACAGGGTGGGAGGGGGCTCTTTGGTACAAGTTCCGTGAAACTTGCTCCGTCCCACTCTCAAAGAAAGGCAACACAAGGAAGAAAGCCCCCATTCACTGAGAAACTGGGGCATGTCCCATTAACCTCTTTGATCCACTCAATCCTCATCTCAGCTTTGCAGGGCATCATTACCCTGCTACAGAAGAAGAATCCAAGGCGGAGGAATTACATACCGGCTCAAGGTGCGAGCTGCTAATAGCCAGCCATGCTACTCACCTCAGACCCCTGCGTGCTCAGGCCAGCTCCAGCAAAGCAGGCTCTGTGCGTCCACGCTCTGGCTCTGCACTGACCTCAGCACTGCCATGTTCCTTGCCTTGTCCCTTTGGACTTTAGCTCAGTTACGGCACCAGAGGCCAAAGGCTGGGTTCCTTTCGTTGATGCTGACCAGATAATGTTCTTCCAGGCCTTCGCTCTAGTGGGCTTCTGCAACCACACACACGGTAGACACATCCCCTCCCCTGATAAGTCTGGCGGACACACACAAGGAGAACCCATGAGGTCAGAGGCTGCCCTCTGCTGCGTTTCACCAAAATTTATCATCAAAAAATAACCAAATCAATTCTCCCACCCTCCTGGCCCCGTCCATAAACCACCCAAGCCCCTGCTACACCTTCTCAGGCACCTCAGTGACACCTCGGCTCAGGGGAGCCACACACTTTTTCTAGCCCTTTGCTCCCCCTTCCCCAGGCCTGTGAAGATACCACCAAGACGTCTCAGACGGACACTTCTAGGGACCAGTTGGAGATTAACACGCTCTTAGGAAAGCACCTCGCTAGTGCCAAGTTGCACTCCTCTAATACACAATGCATTACAATGTTGTATTATGTTGGCTGAGTTATTTATTACTATAATTCCCCAGATGGAAGAGTTCTGAAACCTGGGGCTGCTCCCAGAGAAACGGCCTCTAGTTAAGCTGGGGCAGGAGAGGAGCCCGCTTTAGGCAGCATCTGGGCATTGCCCCACCATATGCATGGGGGCGCGCGCGCACACACACGCACCCACACACACACACACACACACACACACACACACACACACACACCACATTCCTGTCTCTCTCGCTTCCCCCACTCTCCCTTTCCATGGTTGCCCATGGCTGCCCTCTGGTGGCTCTACATGATAATGACACATCAACTGAGTGGGGCAGGCGCTTTATTTAGCGGATGGGCGTTCTGGGGGCGACCATGAGGTCCACTGCAGACCACTCAGGGCTCACCCTGGGAACGAGGCCAGGCACATGGGGTGACCTTGTCAGGAAGGCGCTGCGGCAGGATCAGAAATGGAACTGGAAAGCTTCTGTCACATGCTGCTTCCAAGTATCCAGGCTGGGCAGCGGGGAGGAGACACCCATGACGTGCCAGGTGGCCCCATCAGATACCGCTGAGATCTGGTAGGAAAGCAGCTGCACTCCCGCCTCAGCCAGAAGGTCTGCAAGCAAACGGGTCTCAGGATTGGCACCAGGCATGGGGGGGGGGGGGGGGGTGGGGGTGGGGAGCGAAGCTGGGTGTAAGAGCGGAATCTTGGACTTCTGTGATCCAAGGTGCAGTAAGGGAAAGAGTTCAGAATCAGCCGAGTGCCAGTACAGCAGGCAGGACACTAGCCTTGCATGCAACCAGCCCTGGTTGATCCCCATATGGTTCCCTGAGCACCACCAGGAGGGATTCCTGAGTGCAGAGTTAGGAGTAGCCCCTGAGCATTGCTGGGTGTGACCCCAAAGGAAAAACAAAACGAAAAGTTCAGAATCAGAGGTGAGGAAGGAGAGAGCAGAATAAGAGGGCGAGCAAGAAGGAAGCCATCTGGAATTGGAGATGAGAATGGAAGTCGTCCAGAGTCAGAGGTGAGGAGGAAGCCGTGCAGGGTAGGCGAGGTGAGAAGCTGTGAGAGACAGAGGCGGGAGGTGAGAAGGTGTCAGGTAGGGTGATGTGAGAAGCCCTCCAGAGTCAGAGGCGAGGAGGTGAGAAGCCGTCCACCTTCCATTGCCCTTCTCAAGGTTTTTAGGAACACCCCGAGCACTGCACGGCAGGGCAAGGGCAGGGCAAGGGTAAGGGAGGTTCAGTTGCAAAAGCTAGGGCAATCCCTCGGCTTGCTAGCTGCAAGTTCTACCCAGACCAACAGTAAGGAGGGAAAATGGTCAAGTTCCACTGAGCAGCTGGCAAAGAGGATAAATTAGGCCCTTGGAGCTCTTCAGACACATTCTCTGCCCAACGAGCAAGTGCTTCAAAATTCCCAGCAGGCAGCTGGCCGGAGAAGCAGGGCAGATCCACAAGGCCCAGCGGTGTGTCCTGTATCCCATAGCTCTGACCTCCAGGGACATGGTCCACAGGAAACACCCCTGTGTGTCTCACTTGGAGTGTCCATGCTGGATACCCAAATCTGGACTAAGAATAGGAGTCTGGGGTCTGACCCCAGCTACCCACCTCTGGGACTGCAAAGCTACTTTTCCTCGAGAAATGGTTTATCCCCTAGATATTCTAGAAGCTGGCCCTCTCTCTATTGAGGGTCCATAGATGCCCTGGGCTGAGAGAGGGACTTGACAAAGAAAGGAAACAAAGGTCTACAGAGCCCTAGAAAGCCAGGCCAGGTGCTACAGCATCACACGTGTCGGCTTCCCGACCCTCCTCACCGATCACAGTAGGCAGCACGGCGGGGCTGGAGGGCTGAGCCCGGAACAGGAGCAGAGGCAGATCCCGGCGGAGAGGCACTGGTGGGCTGAACACAGCTCCGTTGAGTGCCTGCAACACAGGCGTCGTGCCCTGGACCAAGCCCACCGCCTGGTAGGGGCCCCCTGCCAGGGTGTCACAGTCAGGAGGCCCTCGCCGCTGCCCTGCTCTCCGGGCACAGCCGGGCTGTGTGAGGTGGTCACCTGCAGAGGGAAGGTAAGGGAGGCAGTTAGGCCAGTTGGGTTGAGCTTCAACCTAGCCCACAGGCCAGCGGCTCAGGGTGGGGAACAGGGCAAAGGACTAAGCTTGTGGTTCTGAGTATTTGCTTCCTGGAATAGCCAAGAACCTCCCTGAGGGGTGGGCAAAAAGCTCTGCTGAGAACAGGCAAAAGCTTGTGTGGGAGATTGGGGTGGGAGTGGCTGGGGTTCAGGGAGGAACAGAGAGGTACAGGCTGGGGTGAGCAGGCCTGACCCCAAGAGGCTGCCCAGACCAGACCCTCATGATCGACTCACTCTGGAATGCGAAGACTCAGAGCCATGATGGGTACTAAAGGGGAGCAGAGGAGGGAAGGTGAGGGGTACACAGAAGCCCCTGCCAGGGAGACACAGTAAACTGGGAAGCAGAGGGGTGACGCCACCGGGAAGCTCCGGTGCCAACACGGAGAGTGTCTGTTAGTGCCCCAGCTTGGCCAGCAGCTCCAAAACTGGGACGCTGCGGCCCAAGGTGCTCCCACTGATAGCCAGAGGCCACATAAGCCAGGATTTCTCCAGGTTGGGCCCCAGTCACGGCATTGTGCAGGCTAAGAAATGGGGGAGTTTCCCCCACCCATTCATAGGGTGATAGATATAAAGTGCGAGTTCATGTGGCCACCTTTGAGGCAGCCCCTGTCCTCTCTGCAGACAAAGGCATGAGAAGGCTCGCTCAGACTCCCCAACCCATGGCAAGGGCTCTAAGGGGGCTGGGAAAGTGTAGGAAAGGAGGGACGTACATTGAGGCCAGCCTCTTGCACCAGGAGCTTGGCGTTCACCAGGTTCACGTCGGCCTGGTTGGAGGCTTCTTTGAGGAGGCCCACAATGACCGCAGGGCTCAAGCAGTTCCCAGCGTTCTTCAGAGATGTTCCTGGGGAGCCAGAGGTTAACATTAGGTTGCTGTTTTGGGGGCCAGAAAGATAGTACAGTGGGTAGGGCCTTGCCTTGCACACAGCTGATCTGAGTTCAATTCCCAGAATCCCATATGGTCCCCCAAGCACCACCAGGAGTAATTCCTGAGTGCAGAGCCAGGAATAACATCTGAGCATCTCCAGGTGTGACCCCAAAAAGCAAAAAACAAACCAAAACAAAATTTAAAAAAAACCCACAAGGTTGCTGCTTTGTGAGCAACAGAGAACCAACAAGAGCTCCGCATTCTTGCTCTTACTCCCTGCGGGACCAGCCTGTCTAGGCAGTTCTGCTTTCTTCGAGCGGAGAAATGGTGGGACACAGTGGGAACCCCAGGACCAGGTCACCCAGTCACTCTACAGACTTCTCTGAAACTCCTCTTGGGGCAGGGGGCACAGCAGATAAGGCACTTGCCTTGTGCGTGGCTGACCCCCATTTCATCCTCTTGCACACTATATGGCCCCTGAGCATCACCAGGAGTCACTCCAGAGCACAGAGCCAGAGGTAAGCCCTGAGTTCTGCTGGGTGTGGCCCCAAACAATCAAGAAAAAAAAAAACTCCTCTCCAGAACTCAGCCCAACTTCTGTGTCCCCACCCTCCAGCCCCAGAGGGACCACTGTCATTGCCAGAAGAGATACAGAAAAATGTCTCATTCTCTGCCCGAGCTGGAGCTTATCACGCTTGGCAGCCTCAGGGATTGGAAGCCGAAAGAGGAATATTCAGTTTCCTGCCTTGTGCCCTATGGCCTGGCAGCATGTCACTGGGGGATGCCTGGACTAGCACCCCCAGCGTGTAACTGGGGGATGCCTGGACTAGCACCTCCCAGCGCAAGCAGGGCTGAGGGTCTCACCACCCTCATCGACATCTCTTCACCTCTCCAAAGGCAGCTGGACCCTGCTCACGGCTCACCAGAGGCCAACAGAGAACAAAGCCCTCCTTCACTCAGAACTGAGCCCAGGCCCCCAAATGCTGGCAGCCAGGACCCACTTTCCTGCCACAGAGCATAGATATTCCCGTTAACACTCCCACTCTCATCTTACAGGTAAAGATCCCCGCAGGCTCAGAGAAGAGGCCACACATCACATAAGCAACAATGTCGACATCAGAATCAAACCCACAGGCGCTTAACCTCCTGCTATCCCACTACCCCTAGAAAGAAATTCCAACCCCTTGCTTGTCTCTCTCGCATCATATTCATTTTAAAAGTATGATCTGTGGTAAAATAATGCACGGATGTCAGTGCTTGCCTTGCACAAGCCCATCTCAGCGGATTCCCAGCACTCCAGAGGGTTCCCTGAGCACTCAGTCGAGGTAAGCCCTGAGCAGCTCTGGATGTGACTCCCAACAAAAAATCAAAACAGACCTGTGATTCCCCAACCCCCAGTGGCGTCTCTGTTCCCCACCATCCCATCCCCACAACAGCTGGTAGAGGGGCTCTGAAGGTGTGACGTGAAGTCCCATGACCAGGGGGCCTTGAGTCACTCACGGTCTAAGAGCCGCAGCAATTAGACCCAGTGGGGTTCAGCATCTCCATTCCCTTCTTCTCCCCATCCTCCGAAGAACCCGGCCAGTCACCTTGAGTCATTATGTGGATGGTCCCTTTGGGGGATCCAGCCCAGGATCGCATCAGGGTCCCCAGAGCTTCTGCCAGGCCAATCCAAGGTTTAGTGTGAGGGGAGAAAGCGCTGGTAAGGGCCTGGGCGTTCACCTGCAGAGGAAGACGAGGTGGACTGAGGTCAGGGACACAGGGGACATGGACACAGGGCCTGACTCAGCACCCAGATGAGGGCTTGCTGCCAAGACTAAGCCCCCCATGGACAGTGGAGAGCAGTGAGGCACCCTGGTGCATGTGTGTGTGTGTGTGTGTGTGTGTGTGTGTGTGTGTGTGTGTGTGTGTGTGTTGTGTGACACTCAGAATCCAATTTCAGTGTCCCCACCCCCATAGCCCTGGCGGGACCACTGTTATTGCCAGAAGGGATATGGAAAAATGTCCCATTCTCCACCCGAGCTGGCACTCACACCTTGGCAGCCTCAGAGTATGAAAGCGGAAAGAGGGAAACAGACAAAAGCTACTCAGTCCGGCCTTGCTGTGCCAGCCACCAACAAGGAGACCACCTATCCCTACAGCACAGGCGACCTAGGAGCAGAGAAGAGGCTAAAACCCCGCTAAGCTTGTGGGACCATATGGGATGCTGTGGATTGAATCCAGATTGACTGCGTACAAGACAATCTCCATCCCTGCTGTACTCGGGCCCAGGAGTGTTTCTCTTGGGGGCCAGGAGTAATTCTCTAGCACAAGCCAGTGAGGCACAAATGCCTCCACAAAGAGAAAAGCCGTGTCAGTCCGCCAGTCATTCTGGGCTCTGAAGTTACATTTGCCTTAATCTATTTCAAACATGAGATTGTTTTGTTCCTTAAGTCACAAGGGGACATTTGTGGGTCCATGTAACAGAGCTGATTTAGTGAGTCCTGTCACAAATATGCCCAAGAGCACTCCTAACTCACTTCACCCATGAATAACTTAAACGCTATGACCACTGAGGGCAGAAACCCCACCCTGGAGAGGGCTGAAAATGGAAAAGCCAAGAGCAGCTTGGTGGGTAGAGCTTACACTCCAAGCCTCAGCCCAGAATCACAGAGAAGAAATGAACCGTTCAGAGGGGAGGGACAGAGACACGGACACCAGCCAGTGTGTTCAGGAGCTCAGGCTGGCGCTAAAGTGGCCAGTCTGGCCCCAGAGGACTTCTTCCCAGGACGTTAGAGGAGCGGGTGGTCCAGAAGTCTGGTGAGCAAAGCAGCATGGCAGGGCTGATAAGAAGAAATCCGTCCCATCTGTCTCTCAAGACACACTGCTCAGAGGAGAAACAGATCTCATGCTGGCAAGGAGCCAGAAGCCTCAGCTGCACCCCAAGGCTGGCCCCAAGCACACCCTGACTCCCATTTCAGCAGGAAACACTTGGGCTGGAGCTGTGCCAGCCACAAAGATATGGTAGTTTTTGTTCTCCAGGACTCAAAATGCAACTCAGGAGAAAGATGGGAACGCCTAAAACACACACACACATACAAAGTGTGGTTCTTTTATAAAAAAAGTATTTATAGAGTACCAGTTAGATTCCAAATTTAGACTAAAGACAGCCATACTATACTAATTAGCAGTGAGTAGAAGATGGTTAAAACGTGAAAATGTTCTTTTGTGGAGGGGTGACTGGAGTCTTTGGGACAGGAGGAGGGAAGTAGGCAGTGCTCGGGGTGGGCGTGTTGGAATGAAGGGTGCATGACAAGAGTGATCAACCGTGTTGGAAATCCCGCTATAATATAAAGGGCTTAAAAGTATGGAAGATGTGGGATTTGAACTGCAGTGATTTGGTTTCGGATCACCCCGACTGTGCTCAGGGCTTACTCCTGGCTCTGCACTCAGGAATCACTCCTGGTGGGACTCGGGGAACCATTCAAGGCACCAGGAATTGATCGAACTTGGCTAGTTTGCGTGAGATGGAGCTGCAAAGACCAAAAGCAAGTCTTCATGAGTAAGGGGCAGCAAGCCCCCAAAGGGTTAGATTCTCCTCACTCCAGGAACCCCAGGGGGTCCGACAGTAACTGGCTCCCAAGAAGCCCATGAAGGATAATCCACACAAGGAACAGGACGGGGCAGGAGAGTAATGGGGCTTGGCTTGGGGAATAACAGATGCGGAGAAGGGGCCAAGCAGAGCAGAGAGAGGGACGGAGGCCATGAAGCCAATGCAGGGACAGTAATGGGGTGACCATGTCTACGGGGGTGGGAGCAGGTCATCAGGGCCAGTCCATAACCAAGGGTCCAAGATGCGCTTGAGAGGGGAGTTCAGGGGCATTCAGAGAAGAATTTCTGAATGGGGCTTCAGCCATCGCCCCATAGTGCTGGAGGCTGAGCCCTCCCTGGACACTCCCCCACTCCCAGGGCACAGAACAAAGGAGGCTTTGTCCAGAGGCCAGGCTGGGGAGAAGTTGCAGCTGGCATTGAGGCCACAATGTAACGGGGCTAAGCTGGGTTCCCTGCTGCTAGGCCTCCAGTGCCAGTCATGAGGTGGGTGGTCCCTACCCACCCCCCCCCAAAACCCTGGGCTGGGATCCCTAACTCAACTCCCCTGTGAGGTGGTCACCCTGGCCCCTCAAGCATTCCTCACAGCAAGCATCCCTCTACCCGAGCCGACCCTGGCCCCAGGCTGGTACTTACAGCGCCGTGAGAGATTTCCCCTTCACCATGTCCACAAACTGCACCGCAATTTCCTCCCCCGCAGCGGCTCTGGGCCTCCTTGGTGCTGGCCCCTAGGTGAGGGCAGCTGATGACATTCTCGTGGTCCACCAAAGCTCGGTCCCGGGGTGGCTCCTGGCGAAACAGACACCTCTTGGCCCTGGGCACCCGGGCGGGTGGGAGTGGGGGGAGCTATGCCTTCTACTCCTTCAGGGATCTCCTGAGTTCAGTAAGCAGCTCCTTCCAGAATGTTCTATAAAGCACTGGCCAGATTCTAATCTCAACACCAGCACATGAGCTGCTTCTGTGCCTTCAGTAAACCCTGTGCCTCTCTAGGCTCTGAAAGGGCCTAACATTATTGGGAGGCTAAACACAGCAGCTTCTCAATGTCTTATCACTGGTGTTTCCCTGATCCTGTCACATGCCCTCACCCCACTTACTGCCAGGGTCAGGCTCCCAACAGGAACTCAGGGCTGGCAGCTCACCCTCCCCTCTCCCCAGGACAAGCTGCTCACCTGGGCACCAGCCCCCAGTGTCCCTTCCAGCCCTCTACATGCTAGGACTGCCCCATTAGTACCACTCAGGCCTCCGCTTCTCTCAGGGTCACTCCCCAGGGTGCTGGTGATGCTTGCTGCATCTGGGCCACATCGCCCTGAGACACTCAGCCGCATAATCACAGGGTCGGGAAGGCCAGAGGACAGAGCTGTGTGCTACAGAGGGAAGCCCACCAACCCAGGCACGGCCCTGCCTCCATGGAGCTCGTTCTGTTTGGGAGAGGCAGGAAAGTGAATCTGCACAGTGTGGCCTGACAGGGAACAGGCGGTGACATTGGCAGATGCTGGAGCTAAGCTGGAGGCCAGAAGTCCAAAAAGTTAGTAACCATCAACACTTGTCTGTCTTCTGCCATAGCGGGAGATTCCATGTGAGTGGGAACATGCTCTCTGTCATCAGCCGGGTGCGGAAGTGATGGAGGGAGAGGGGCTGAGCAGAGACCTGGGGGGCACCCTCAGAAACACGCCTGGCACTGGGGAAATCAGTTTCTAACCAGGATCCTTCTCCAGGGAAAGAGGCCGTGGGGCGGGGGGTGTCTCAGCTCAGTGAGCACAGGTGCCTCCGTTAAGAGACTGAGATGGGAATCGGGTCCGATTTAAAGCTTGAGTTTTGCAGAAAATAGGGCAGCTGCCTCCCCCCCCGGCTCCCTGGAGCCTGGCGCCCTCAAAACTAAGGTGCTCCGCATGCCTGTCCCCCCCTACGGAGACGGCACCCCTAGGCCCCCAGACCAAGCTGTGCTTTCCCGCCACGCAGCCCCCGCCTTCTGCACTCACTTCTGTGAACACGTCCAGTGCGGCTCGGCGCAGTGACCAGACTGCAGGGCCCGCAGCAGCGCCCTTCGTCCACAATCCCTCCCCGGGCGCAGTTCACCACGCGCACCCCTTTCTTGCACTGGGCAAAGGTGCCGTCGTTCAGCAAGCCTGGGAGGAGAAAAGGGGGGATACTTCCTGCAGCTGCCCAGGTGCCCGGGCACCTGATGCTCGGACTGAGCTCCAGGGGTCCCAGCTCTCCTCCTGGAAACCCGTGCTGCCCTCCGAGGCCTCTCTCTGCCAGCCATCAGCAACTTTGGCCTAACCTCTCACTCTCCTAGTGCAACGAGCAGGATTGGGCAGAATCTGTTTATTTGTGGGTATTTTGGGGGAGAGTGCACACTTGGCAGTGCTCAGGGCTCACTCCTGGCTCTGTGATCAGGGACTACACCTGGCAGGGTTCAGGGAAACATATGTGATGTCAAGGATCAAGCCAGTGAACCGTGTGCAAGGCCAGTGCCCTCCCAGCTCTGGTCTCGGGACAGACTCCCTGTTTAGAAACACCCTAAAAGTCCCTAAGATACTGTTGTTTCCAGTAGGTGCTAGGCGCAGAAAGGCCGGCAGCACTCTGAAGGATCTGGGATCACTAATCCTATTTGTCTACCCAGCTGACCACTGCCCAGCATTTCCAGTCAGTGGCCTCCTCCTCTGTGAAGCAAGGCTAGCCAATGAAGCATCACCACGGCCCAGGCTGGCAGGACCTGGGGCGACCTGTCCCCAGCTCGGCCCCTGCCACTGCAAAAGGTCCAGTGTGAGCACCCACCCTTATCTGGTCTGTGGCTTCTGTGGCCACCCCGGGTAGGGATGAGTCTACCTGTTGTGGAGGGCAGCAGAGGTGTATGCACCGTGATGAAATCACACACAGGCCAGATCTGCTCCAGGGGCAACTGCTGAACACCAAAGGAGGCCGAGACCTCTGGTGAAATGATGGGATCATACCCTACAGTCTGAGAGAGAGAGAGAGAGAGAGAGAGAGAGAGAGAGAGAGAGAGAGAGAGAGAGAGAGAGAAGAGAGAGAGAGAGCATTAATGATCATTAATCCAGGAGCCCTTTTATCAAACATTTACCATAAAGCAAGCACTAATACTAAGACTTTTGCAAACCTCAATTGACTGTTTAGAGCCATAGAGTACAGCAATGGAGTAATGGTAGAGCAGGTGGAGCCCCATATGGTTCCTTAAGTGATCCCTGAGTACAGAGCCAGGGGTAAGCCCTGAGCACTGCTGGGTGTGGCCGCCAAACCAAACCAAAACAATATAGTTCAATTCTTTGTACATTAATTGGAGGATGAAGAAGGGTTCATACCCTGCCTGGAGTGCTACTCTTAGCTCTGTGCTCGGGGATCACATGGTGTGGGGATCAATCTGGGCCATCCACATGGAAGGCAAGTGTCCTATTGCCATACTGCTTGTCCAGCCTCAACTGTCTGCAGTGTCGAGTTAAAGAATGTAGAGCTGACAGTTAGACGAGGCAGGGTTCAAGGAAGTGCCTGCTTCTCTGCTCAAACACAGAGCATCGAGTGTCTACTTGGACAAGACGGAGAGTGGAGACCAGGAGATGTAGGGAGCCCAAACAAGAGAGAAAAGCTGAACTCATAGGAGGCAGCCAGGAAAGGGGGTCACTGGCTGCTCTCCTCCACCCAGAGCCAGGAAACAGGGAGGGGGAGCAGCGAGGAGGAAATGGGAGAGGTGGTCAGAGGGTACAGGGCAGACAAGGGGGACCAAGAGTGGTGGTTAATACTTACTGTGTTTCCCTCCCTTTCCTATGCCTTTAGCCTTTCCCCCACTGGTTATAAATATCTTTGGAAATTAGGGACACGTAAAGCCATCTTAGAAAGTAGCCTCCAGGTGGATTCTAGATCAAGTGCAGCCCGTGAAGAAGCCGGACGTGCCCTTAATGGAGACACAATGCTTTAAGATCCCGTTTCTCATCCTCAGCTTGGAGGAGCAAGGAAAGCCCCCGTGGGCCTGCCCCATGTCGGTGTCGGCCACCCCATGTCCACCTGGGCAACACAAGCACTCCCTTGTCCACCTGGCACCCCACGCAGATGGGACCTGCTCTTTCCTCACTGCGAGAAGGGACTGTCAGGGAACAATCCCCACCCACCATCACACAAGTCTTCTTTGTCTGCAGCCTCGAGAGCTGCCTGAACAATGGCTGCATTCATGTCCCACCCGGAGCTCCTGTGTTGTGGGGAGAGGCGGGGATGCCCAGAAAGCCACAGTCAAGCCTGATGGGAGCAAGTGCCCAGACCTGGCCCAGAACATGGCCAGACCCATGGCCTGTGGGATCTCAGGCGCCGCAAAGCAGCGGGAGTTTCCCGGTTTTGACCAGAGCTCTGGCGAGCTGCCTGGTGCCCACTGGGGAAGGGAAATAAGATGCTTCCTGGGGGTCAGCGAGGCGCTGACTCGGCTTCTCCCAGAGTGGGGATCGTGCGTCTGCAAGCAATGCAGGGAAGGAATCTGGCTGAGAAAACACTGTTCCCCTTCTCCACTGGAGATCTGACATGCAGGCAGACACTGAGGAAGCAACACTCAGCTCAGGCACATAGCTTCCCACACCTGGACACCATGGAGGGCAGCAGGGAGGAAGACAGTGCACAATGGAGACACAGCCCCAGCACACAGGTCCCAAGAGGCCCTTTTTTGCAGAATGTGGAGCCATGCAGCTTCAGAAGAGTAGCTCTAAAGAGGAGTCTTGGGGCGGCAAAGAGTTTCCCTGCTTTAGACTCAGACCCAGGGCTGGAGTCAGAGTACAGCAGGGAGGGGGCTTGCCTTGCATGCAGCTGACCCAGGTTGATCCCCAGCGCCCCATATGTTCTTGGGATCTCTGCCAGGAGTGATCCCTGAACACAGAACCAAGAGAAAGCCCTGAGCTCCACCAAGTATGGACCCCAAAACAAACAAATTAAAAAAAAAAGACAATTCCAGCCCCAGGGCAGAGTCCTCTGATGAGGCAACACAGGGCCCCAGGCTTTCAATCTATGATCCAGCGCCACCTCTTAGCTGGTGTTGGAGACGTGGACGGGGGTTGATCATACCTAACTCAGAGCCACAGCACAGACAGCCAATGCAGGGCAAAGGGATGCCAATGGCCACACCCGCTTGCTACCCAATGGCTTGGTTAGGACTGGGATCACCCTCCCACCTCTGTGAAATCAGAAACCCCATTAGAAAAAATAATAGGGGCCCAGGTGGTGGTACAAAAGGTAGGGCACTTGCCTTGCTTGCAGCTGACCTTGGTTCAGTCCCCGCAACCCAAGCCTGCCAGGAGTAATTTCTAAATGCAGAGCCAGGAGTGAGGTATGGCCCCCCAAACCAAAATAAATAAATAAATAAGTAAATAAATAAGCAAATACATCTATATATTTTTAAAAGTAAATCCATGCAGAACCCCAGTTCCTGGACCCCTTCCATTGTTTCTAAGGTACCTTTCGAGAATTTGAGGCTCTGGGGAACTTCAACAATCACTGTTCTGGGGCAACAGGAAAGTCAGGACAGACTAACTGTCCAGAAGAGCTGCTTTTCCCAGCAGTGACATGAGCGGGGACCCTGAACTGGGGTGAGAGGAACAGGTGCAAGTCCGGAAACCCTAATGCTGGCCTGGACTCTGCCACATCCCAGCTCTCTATTGTCCTCAGCCAGTCTCATAACCTGCCCAGGCCTCAGTTTCCTTATCTGTGAAATGGAGAAGTATTGGCCTCTCAGGTCACTGGGGCACGGTCGTACACAGCACACTTCAGCAAACACAGCTGGCTCTGAAAGGACCAGCAGCAACTGCTGACTTGGTTCCAGTGTCCACCCTTCTTAGCCCATGTCATAGTCACAAGGCTCAGAGATGTAGGTTGACTGCTCAGAGAAACAAAAGGCCCAGCTTGAGTCCTGTTTGCCTTTCAGTCTCTCCATACCTTTGGAGCCATGAGTGAGTTGGGCATCTGAAGCTAGCACTCGCTCTTCAGGAAAACTATTGAGAAAAAGTTTCAAACAAAAAAGAGTATTTTGAGAGCGTAAGATGTAGTGGCTCAAACTACCACAGGCTCCACATTGCCAGAAGTTTCTTGAAACCCACACATGGGCCTTGCCCGTGTGGGCTCTGTCCCCACCCACCATAGCATAAGTTACCCAGGGACACTGTCCATGGGCTGCCTCAGCTCCTGAGCAGAGCTGTGGGACCAGGAGGCTGACCCAGCAGCAGAGGTGGCGGCGTGTCACGTGAGCACAAGTCTCTCCCGCACGCTCAGCTCTGTCATCAAGATGCTTGGATGCTAGTGATGTATTAACAGCTCAATCATGAGAAAGGTAAGCAGCCAGATCAGAGCTCAGGATAAGACCCCAGCCAGGGAAGGAAGTGGATGATAAGACGGTCCCTGTTTGCAGTTGCTGAGGCAGCCAACCAGAACTGCTCAGAGCGTGCTCAGGAAGGCCTCCGGGTTCACTTTGTCTTTAGAGAGTTCACCAAGTCCTACTTGTCATTGTGCCTTTTGTCCAGCCGCTGCACAGGGACAGCACTGCTTAGAACCGTCCGACAGAGAAGGGGGCAGCTCACAGCTCTCAGCACTTTCTTGGGCATTGCCTCTAAACCCCTGCAGCATTCCCACGGATGAGAGCTGAACCATAGGAGGCACCTGCCAGCGGCCACCTCTCTCTGTAGCTCTGATTCTCCAGTCTAAACATCCCACTCCTCGACAGCACCATCCCTCAGCTCTCTGAAGGCTGCACTGTGGCCACCTAGTCTGACTAGGGTCAGTGAGCACAGTTCTTTCTATCCTTTCTTATGAAACATAGATACGTGCACCTTCACCACATCCTCCAGAGTCTCACAGCTCCCAAGGCCCTGGGCTCCTTGCAAATCTCACTGGCATTCCTGACCCACACAGTCAAGGCCTCGCTTCCCGTGCTCTCGAAGTCATACTATTCTCCTTCAGAGCTACCAAAGTGACAGGCCTTTCTGTTCAGCTGTTCGCTACACTGTACAGGTCCTCCAAAGTGTCAGGCCCTTCCAGTCAGCTGTTCACTACACTGTACAGGTCCTCCAAATCAACAGGCCCTCCAGTCAGCTGTTCACTACACTGTACAGGTCCTCCTTACCTACAAGAGCTTTTGATGAGTCCTTCTTCGTCCACACTTGCATAGTTACTTTGGACTGGGGTGAGGGAGGGATAAATTTTCTGCCACAGAGCCCAACCATTATAAGATTCCTACATCTTTTAGGACTTACTGATTTCTGCACTTTTTGGGAAGTTTGTTTGTATTAGAGTCACACACAGCTGTGCTCAGTCATCCAAGGTGCCGATGAGAATTATGGGCATGACATAACCCAACACTGACCTGTACAAATTACCTCCAGACAGACAGATCCGTCCTTCAACCCTCAGCACCAGTCCACCATCTCCTTCTCAACCTAAGGAAGGCTGAGGTCATGGGAGACCTCAGCCTAAAATGTTTTGCTAATGTGTCCATATTTGTAAAAAGATCAGTGTTAAGGAACTGTGAAGATGAAAAACAAGCTACTCATACCAAGAATTCCATCCAACAAGTGTAAAAGAATGGTAAATCTATTCATTCCAAGAGTTACATTTTTACCTTTAGCACATACGCAACATCCTGTTCTCTCAAGGCACAGAATCTAGAGGTCAGCTTGCATGAGATTCAAAGATACTCATAAACAAAAGTCAGCGAGAACACACAGAAAGCTCACGCTGTCTGTGCAGAGACAAGGGCCGGAAAGCTGACCATAAAGAGTTTGTTCTGGGGCTGGAGCGATAGCCCAGCGGGTAGGGCATTTGCTTTGCGTGCAGCCGACCCAGGTTCGATCCCCAGCATCCCATATGGTCCCCCGAGCACTGCCAGGAGTAATTCCTGAGTGCAGAGCCAGGAGTAACCCCTGAGCATCGCCAGGTGTGACCCAAAAAGAAAAAAAAAACAAAGTTTGTTCTATGGTTTTCACTTTAATGAGTCCACATTCACTTACTATAGGGTGAGAATTATTTTTAAATGGTTCATATATATGATGTCTAGGGAGAGTTCCATAGGGTGAAGCAAGCTAACGTAAAACAATTTGTGCTCAGTAAACTGATCATATGCCCCATTTAAGGCTCATGTCTTTCACAACATGTCCAAGAATCTTTCTTCTTTGCCCATTAAAAATCTTGCTCTCTCACAACTGCTGCAATCAGCCAAGCTTTGAATGACATAGTTCCAGATCTCTCTGCCCTAAAATAAAACTCACCAGGACCCAGAAACTCATTCAAAATGAGCACCTGAGATTACCAAATGCAGGTAGCTATGGACCGGCTGGGCTGACCCTCAAAAGCATACTGAGAATGATCATTTGTGCATGTTTGATGTGGTGTCCCCAGGGACACGGGCACCAGAAATCTCTTTCCTGAGCAGTATCAGTCACCTCTAGATACTGATGCCCAAGGTCTGTCCACCCTCTTTGCCTCCTGGAAACAGAGGAGCTGCTGGGGCCAGATAAAAGACACATTTACCGATTTCTTCAATTATTCAGAAAATGAGAGGAGCCTTTCTGCCTTGGTTAAACTGCCACCAAATTCTCCAGTGCGCCACAGGGAAAGAGTGGCTGTAATGCGATCCCAACTGGCCGGGTGACCTGCATCATTACTCACTTGCCATCTGTGCTGGAGTTTTACTTAACCCCTGACCTCTGCTTTCAATCAATGCAAATTTTCCATGAGCTAAGCCTCTACCTGGATCCCTCCTAAACTCAGAGGGAGAATAATGGACTTTGTTGGCTTTGGCATCTTTTTGGCCCTGTACAGACAAGCATAGCTCTGGGCTGTTTCAAAGGCTCTCTCGGAGGCCGGACACGTGACCCTGCTCCCTGGCTCTGCAAGCATGACGGTAAAGTGGGCAGGGAAGAGAGAAAGATACCCGATGTGGTATCAAGACATGACTAGAACCATTATCCACACAGAGCACAAAGGGGCCCCTTTCTTGTGAGTTCTGAGCAAAAAGCTACAAATGTCGGACAGAGACAGGAAAAGTTCACCTAGAAGTCTGTGAAGGTGAGAGAAAAGGAGTTATCAGTAGAAGCTCCATGTGAACTTTTCCAGAACTGATGCGATTTTCGAAACTCTTTGTCTTAATGTTTAACCCAAGCCTCCAGGCTGTGGCGAGAACCCGTATCGCCCCTCAGCCACAGCAAACATGAGCTGCCCCTCAGCACTCCCAGCCTCTGTGACCTGGCCTGTTACCCCCACACATACATGCCTTCTGTTGGCTGAGTGGCCTCCAGGCAGGACCCAGCAGGTAACAGGGCTCTGGAGGACAACCCCTCCCTCCACCCAAAGTCCACTTAACCATCAGCACAGCACAAAGCTTGACCCAGCGGGAGATAGGTCGAGCTTGTGAGTGAGGATCTCTGAGAAGAAACTCCCGGTCACCTTGGGCTAGAGAAGCATCTCCTGGTCTGTGGAGGAAACTACAAATCAACAGACCTTGCTTGTTGTCGTTTTTCTGAACTGTCCCAGGGGACAGAGACAGGAAGACAAGGAGACCCTTCCGGGGGGGAGTGAGACAGAGACAGGGGCCCCTTTCTGCTCTGTGTAGACCCGGGGTCAGCGCCGCTTTAGCTCCACGTCTTTCAAGATACTGAATTCGGAGTTCAGATGGGCAGACCAACACCTAGTCCCTCCCTGGCGCTACTGACTATTTTGTCAGAGACTCTGAGTCAGGGAAGGGTCTAAACTAAGGACAGAGCTTTGAGTGTCCATCAGCAAAGTCGCCCACCAACCTCTTACCTTCATCCCAAAGGACTGCATCCGGGTCGCCACCTCTCTCCCAATTCTCCCCAGGCCGAGAATTCCTAGGACCTTTCCATTCAGCTCTGTCCCCATGAACTGCAAACAAGCAGGCAAAAGGTGGAGTCAGCCTCAGGGGCACCCCTGGGCTCTGAGGTGGGGCTGCGGAGGGTGAGGCAAGCCTTGGTGCTCACCTTCTTCCGGTCCCACTTGCCCTCTTTCATTGATGCCGTTGCCTGGGGAATCTGCCTGCAAGGATAGACAAGGGATCAGCAGGTCCACTAAGGACGTCCATGGGGAAGGCGGGAAGCAGGTTCTGATTGACT
This sequence comes from Cryptotis parvus, assembly GCA_021461705.1. Classification (NCBI taxonomy): domain Eukaryota; kingdom Metazoa; phylum Chordata; class Mammalia; order Eulipotyphla; family Soricidae; genus Cryptotis; species Cryptotis parvus. Next base: position 47,773 of record JAJIBD010039337.1, on the reverse strand, counting down.
CTGCTTGAGCCACGGAGCGAAGACTTTGGGTGGATCCAAAATAAGAGTAGATATACCAGGATTTGTGAGAATGGCAAAATGGGATATTGAGGGATGATGGTGGAGATGTCGGTAAGTGTTTCTCTGGAAGTTCAAGAACATGCAGTTGTCTGTTGCTTTCAGGGCCACCACCTGTGAACCTTCCCTGTCTCAGGGCTTATAACGTTTTCCCTGGAGACTTTCTTAAGGCCTCAAATTCTCAGACCATCAAGTTGGGATGAGGGGGTGGCACAGTTCAGACATTTCTACCATTCACCCCAGCCCCCATTCCACCAGAGAGAGAGAGAGACAGACAGATAGAACATCGTCTCTCTTCCTATCATGAATATAGCCAAGCCTCTGTATTTTCTGAAAGAAAAAAAAAAAAAAAAAAGGACCAAGTTTAGAAGAAAAAATACCTTGCAGAGGACAGGGCCCTGCAGGAACATTTAGAAGCAATTAGGAGACAATAAACCAGGATGAACATGGACAAGGGCTACCTGCTCTGATTTACATGCTGAAACAGCGAAATCCACTACTTTTGCTTTATCACCCGCATTTTTTCTGGGCCCCTTTTCAGCTCTTGCATCTCGGAAGCTCTAGCCTCTGGCCCAGTGCCCTCAGAGAAGGTCCATTAGGAAGGTCTCTGCCCACTCTGCCCGGGTTATCAGCTCACGTCCCTGCTGAGGCTGAGCCCGGAGGACAGAGAGACCCAGGAACCACATCCATGGCCGAGACAGCGAGTCCTTCACAGCTCTATTCCTCTATCATTTGATGCCTCTTTGATGAGCGAGGTCAGGGGTGAGTGAGTAAGAATGGTCACTTCCTTTAGATCACACCATTTTATTCCCTTTAAATAAACAGCCCTGAACTGTAGGGTAGAGGATTGTCTCTGCTCCTCAGCCTTTCCTGCTGGGGTGGAAGCAGTGAGTCAGAAACTGCACTGAGTTCCCTCCCTTTCTCCCGAAGAGCCCTGAAATAAACAAACAAACCACCCGTGATTTGAATAGCACAGAGGAATGGGCCCCAGGCCTCATTCCCATCCACTCTGTCGTCAGCAGCTCTTCCTCTCCTTAGCCCTCTTCAATCTCCACTGACCAGCAAACTCCTAAGGCAGAAACTCAGGGAAGAGCTAAACTCTTCCAAGAGTCTTCCCCTCTCAGAATGGAGCAGGTCTTAAGAAGAAAAAGACAATTTTCTTGGCTGCAGAAAGTTTGAGTAAAGGAGTGAGGAATTTGGCCCTTCTACTCAGCAACCTGAAGTTGCTTCAGGCCTGATCCATCAGCCCATGGCCCGCCCACCAAGCATAATGCTAGAGCTGGTGTTCAACAGCAGTGCACCAAGCAATCCTTCTTTCCAGCTTACTGCCCATCACAGGAAGAGTCAGATTAGGTGCCATTAACATTGGTTCCTAGGTTGGCACCCAAGCTGCCTGCACCCCAGGATTCCTGCTGGAAGAGCAAGCATGGGACTTTCTTTCCGTTGTCATAGCACAGACCTGCGAAAGGACAGTGACCACGTGGGGAAGGAGAATCAGAGAGGGACGAATCCAGACAGAGTTTCAGGCACAAATTAATACTCCTCTAGCTTCATCTTGAAGAACAAAAAGACTGAGGAGAAGAAAGATAGGGAGGAGCTGATCAATTAAGAAGGCACCGTGGGTGGAGAAAGATCTAGGCAGAGGCGATGATTTCCCAGTGAGCCTGTCCTAGGTTCTAGCAGAGCACCGCGAGAACACCTGAGCTTGAGGACCCAGAACCACAGCAACAAACGCTAAGCAGGAGACCAAGTGCCTGGGACATTCCCAGTAGGCCGCACACTGCTTAGTTCATCAAGGTGTTTTGACGTTTGTCCATGTCAGCTTAATGGGCAGCTGGTCGCGCATGACTGACCTGCTGGAGGGGCATTCTCAGCGCTCGGACTTACCTGGCCAAGCACATGATCATCCCGCAGGTGAGCTCCGCAGCACTGAGGCTGTTCCCGTTAGGTGTGCTGTGAGCAGAGAGAGGAGACTTCAGTGGCCTGTTCCCGGCTTCAGAGAAAGTCCCCAGAATGCCTGTGTGGGTCTCCAGATTCAAGATCTCACCAGCTCTTAACACAGTCCAGCCTGCTCCACCATCCCAACTTTACAGATGTATTTCTGCCCAAAGCCAGGCCTGAACGCAAACCCTTAACACAAGTCTTAGTTTGATGCTTTCATGCACCAGACCGACACCATGGGCCCATACCCAAACTCGCTCTTCCTAAAGCAGGGAAGTCTCGCTTGCTCAGGAAGCATGTGAGGCTCGGTTCTTCCTGGCTCCCATCCTCTCAGAATCTGCTGCCTACAGTAGCTACTGCTACTTGCTCCATGACCATTCAGCTCGACTGGCTGTGCCACAGCCAGTCCCTTGCACACAGACATCCATCATGTCCCCATTGATGGCTTCTATTAGGAACAAGGTGATACTTTTTTTTCTCTCTTAGATTTCTCTGCCCACCTCCGAGCTGAACATGGGTTCATCTGATAAGGCATTCTCACTTCTTCGTGCAGAGCACAAGGCTCACTCAGTCCATTTTACAGAAAGGATAGCAGAGACACAGTAACCCACAAAACTATTTCCATTTCTCCAAAGGTTTATTTTTTTAAACCTTTTAAAACATATCTCTGGTTTTGTTTGGGAAAACTTCATCACAAACATGTTCACCACCCCTCCTTCCCTTCAGCAAATGATGGTCACAAAGAGACAAAATGTCAAAAGATACTTTCTTTAAAGCCACAGCAAGCCTGACAAGCTACCTGTGGTGTATTCGATATGCCAAAAGCAGTAACAATAATGGACCTCATTCCCAACAAATGGAAAAGTTACTGGTGCCCGCTCCAGCAAATTGATGAACAAAGGGAAGACAAGTGACAAGTGACTTTCTTTAAATACAAAGCAGGAGGGCTGAAGCAATAGCACTGAGGGTAGGGTGCTTGCCTTGCATGCGGGTGACCCATGTTCAATGACCAATATCCCATAAGTTACCCTGACACAGCCATAAGCCCTGAGCATCGCCAGGTGTGGTGCAGAAACAATTTAAATGAATAAGCAAATAAAGCTGGGGAGGGTCGTCCCTAGGCCTGGGAGAAGCTCCCCAGGCTTCAGTAAGCCCCTTCCCTGCATAGGCTGTATTGTGCCGTGGCTCTCCTGCACCACCAGGAGCAATTGATGGGCACTGAGTCAGAAGCAGCCTCATGGCCACCAGATGTGGCCCCAGAATTTAAAAAAGTTAAAGGTCAAAATAAAGAATTCTCTCTCTATTTCACAGGTCATCTGGTGTCCTGGTTTCTAGCATGATCCAGCCATATTACAAGCACCGGGAGAACAGAAGGTAGAGGGTGAGGGGTCTAGGAGGGACACAGGAGGGTTCACTGCTGACCCCTTTGCCTTCTGTATCCCGACTCAGTCAAATGACCTGACCTGGTGAGGGACTGTGGAGGAAAAAGAAAAGAAGGCACGAGGACAACGAGGGTCTCCAGGGAAGAGAAGAGGCACTGGGACAGAGAATCAGGGTGGGGACAACCTGCCACAGCACCTGAGTGCCGGGATCAGAGCCAGAAACAGGGTCCCCTGGCGCTGAGCAGCCTCTGGTCCAGGGTGCTCTGGAACAACACAAAGACATAAAGGGCACTTTCCCCCTTGGCCTGGAGTGTGAACAATCAACTGGGGTCCCGGGAAGTGAGGAGGGAAAGGACGCAGAGTCACACTGCCAGCAGCAAAGTAGGGGCATGCGTGAGGCAGAGAAGAAAGCCAAGTCTAGCTGGTCCCCACACAGAGGCTGCAGGGAGCGGCAGAGCAGGGGCAGGGGCCCAGACTATGTCCGGCTAAGCAGCCCAGACTATGTCGGTTAAGCAGCCCAGACTATGTCCAGCAGAGCAGCCTAGACTATGTCCAGCTAAGCAGCCCAGACTATGTCCGGTTAAGCAGCCCAGACTATGTCCAGCTGAGCAGCCCAGACTATGTCCAGTTGAGTAGCCCAGACTATATCCAGCTGAGCAGCCCAGACTATGTCCAGCTAAGCAGCCCAGACTATGTCCAGCTGAGCAGCCCAGACTATGTCCAGCTGAGCAGCCTAGACTATGTCCAGCTGAGCAGCCTAGACTATGTCCAACTGAGCAGCCTAGATTATGTCCGGCTAAGTAGCCCAGACATGACTAAGCAGCCTTTCACTGCCTTGTCAGGCTGTGTTGGGACTCTACGAAACACTTAGCGGGTACAACAGTGCCTCAGTGTCAAGAACCTGGGGACCCACCACCATTTGGACCGAGTCTAAGCCGGCAACCCACTGTGATCCTAACCGTACCCAGCTCAAGTCTCCCCTTCCCCACCCCAGCAGGATCCCGCCTTACTTCATCACCAGGATGCCCTTTCTTGTGGCTGCCTCCAGGTCCACGTTGTCCACTCCCGTGCCAGCCCTGCCCACCACCTGGAGCTTCTCGGCTGCATTGATGACATCAGCAGTCACCTTGGTGGCTGAGCGGACGATGAGGCCTTCACAGTCCTGAAGCAGAAGGAGAAACATTTGGAGTCACCTGCTCCAGTCTTTAAGATGGCCCTGAGTTGTGCACTATAAGCAGCACAGTCTTCTGCCCAACCCCGGACACTCAGACACTCCCAGCAGAAAGAGCCCACCCATTTCTCAAATCCTGGTTCCACCCTTTAGGGGCTATGAGTCCATGCAGGAAGGAAATGAAGAAATGAGATAGGACAGCTACAACACCTGGCACAACACCTAGCCCTGAACATGACTGAGTATCACCTTAACAGCCAGACCTGGAGCTACCGAAGGGAGAGATGGGATGAATTCTTCTCTGCAAACCGTATACCTGATGTGTGAAAATGAGGAAATATATGCTGGTTGACTGGTGGATAAAGAGAGTGGGGGGGGGAAAAGCGGTGCCTGCTTATCCCTCTCCTGAGGGAATAAAAGCACAATTCAAAGAGGCATCTGTTCCCACACTAATTTCAGCATTAGTTGCAGGAGTCAAGTGTCCATCAAGGGTGAGACGGTGTGTCAGGGGTGCACAGAGGAACAGAAGCTGAGGGGCCTTCCTTGCTTGCTGCCAACCCTGGCTCAGTCCCTGAAACAAACAGGGGTTATTCCTGAGCACAGAGACAGGAATAGCCCCTGGACACTGCTGGGTGTGGCCACCCCTCCTCTCAATAAGTAAAGAATTATACAATAGACTCACTTGTATCACTTGTCTTCCCGTTCATCATCGATTTGCTCGAGCGGGCACAGTAGTATCTCCATATGACCTGTCTCATGCTAGTAGAGCCCAAGGGCACCTGCTTGCTCCAGGAACATAAGGAGCCTCAACCCATTCCATCAGGTCATGGGAATGAGGTCAATAATTGTTACTGGTTTTTGGTATATCAAATACAATAGACTCATCTATAAGAAAAGATGAAATTCTGCTGTTGGCAACCACATGGATAAACCTAGCAGGAACTGTGCTTAGTGAAGTTAACTCAGATTTTCAAAAAAATGTCAAACACTGCATATTCTCATTCCTATGTGAAGGACAGCAAATCCCCAAAAAAGCAAACTATCCCAGTACAAGAACCAGAATGTACCTGAAGGGAAATCAGATAAAAGACGGTAACTAGACAAGAAGGACAGAAAACAGTCTTTGGATGATAAGGTTACATATATAGATACAGATTTACTACACCATCACCTGAAACCTATGTTTTAAACTAATGTTACCTAAGCTGAAATTAATTACTGAAACAAAACTGTTGAGGGGAAATATTTAGTAAAATATAGAGCAAATATATAAAATTAAACAGCTAAATTGCTGTAAACTGCTGAAAACCCAGACAGTTTTAGACTAAAAATATACATTAGTGGATAAAGATAAGAGTTTCTGAATTCACTGTGGCTTTTTTTACCCGGGCTAAGCTAGACCACAGAACAATCTTTCTTAGACTCATTCAGAATCCTGTAGTTCTAAACTCATAATCTTCAGTGAATTGTACTGGTATTGTCCAAACATCAAAAGAGAGCTGCCAAGAAATGAAATAGGTGACCAAGTGAACACCATGTTTCGGACTGGCAGTACAGTGAGGTGAGGAAGTGACAAATGGACAAATTACATGGAAGAGAGCACAGTGCAATCTGAGGGAGGAAGGAAGGAAGGCAGCTTGCTGTGCTGATGAGCACACAGGGCCAGGGGATTTCTAGTATTGAAAGGATGGTTCAAGAGCGGCTGCAGAGTTATTTCTTCATGAAGCCAGGCTTCCAAACAGGCACTCCAAGTTCTTTTGCTTTCCATACAGATCAAAAACAGAACCTCAAAATGTGAGATTCCAAGATATATCTGCAAGCGTGTGGTCCAAACTCATTTCATACATAAGAAACGTCAAGTCTAGCAAAACCAACTCTGCCATTTTCCTTCCACTTTCCTTACCCTTTCACTTCTTTCTTTCATTTACAGGATGCCTGTTAATTATAATAAACTAGATCCTTGTCAAAACACAATTAAGTCACAATTCTTCTCCTGAAAGAGCTCAAAGTGACAGACACCCTGAAACTTACTGTTCCATATGCATGGAATGACTGGCGTGTACGAGTAAAAGGACACTGAAAGGTTAGAGAAACCTTGGGGCTGACTGTCAGTGTCGGGAAGTGTGTGAGCACTGCCAAGTCCTCCCTATACAGCTAGTCTGGCAGAACCAGCCATTGCCCAGGCAAGGAGGGGACAACACTGCCATATGTACCATGATTGTGCTCACCACACTAGGTCCAAAGAAAAGGATTTCCCAACCTGCTCACACTCACAGTTTTATTTCTGGGCAATGAACTTTTCTTCCATGAAAATTTGGCCAATACTCAGACTTAATCACACCCCCAACTTTATTTTTTTATCATCTCTTTCATATTTAGTTGCTTTCTCTAAACAGTGTGGGTTCCCAGGTATGCTGGTCCAGAGACTCTCAGACATGGGGCAGAGCTGTTCCTTGCTCTCCCTGTGCACAGCCGTTTATGAGGCAGTCGGGAGGCATGGCGGGTTCTAGCCCTGGCCCACCACCTCGGCAGAGCCTCACAACAAGCCAGACCACCCCCCCTCACTCCACGGGCGCCGCCATTTTCCACATTTGGACTTCCCTCTCGTCAGAACTCCACCCAGCAGACCAGCCCATCACAGCCCGGATCATCGACACCCACCCTGCAGCAGTTTTTCCTCAATCCGGCCCAGGTATGCTGGTCCAGAGACTCTCAGACCTGGGGCAGAGCTGTTCCTTTTTCTCCCTGTGCACAGCCGTTCATGAGGCAGTCGGGAGGCATGGCGGTAGAGGTTCTAGCCCTGGCCCACCACCTCGATAGAGCCTCACAACAAGCCAGACCACCTCCCCTCACTCCATGGGCACCGCCATTTTCCACATTTGGACTTCCCTCTTGTCAGAACTCCACCCAGCAGACCAGCCCATCACAGCCCGGCTCGCGGCTGCTTTGGAGGTGTTTAAAAGGTTTGCCTCCCGCTCAGCAAGCCTGGCAAGCTTCTCGTGTTGTATTTGATATGCCAAATTCCAGTAACAATTATATTAGGTTATTCCCATGACATAATATAATGGTTTGAGGCTCTTTATGTTCCTGTAGCAAGCCAATGCCCCTGGCTCTACTGGCATGAGACAGGACATATGGAGATATTACTGGTGCCCGCTCTAGCAAATAGATGATCAACGGGAAGATCGTGATCGTGAACTTTTCTTCCATGAAAATTTGGCCAATACTCAGACTTAATCACACCCCAACTTTATTTTTTATCATCTCTTTCATATTTAGTTGCTTTCTCTAAACAGTGTGGGTTCATTGTGCTCATTTTATGTCCTTAGAGCAAGGAATATACACATGAAAATCTTTCCTGTTTTCTCTGCTATATCTCCATGGGACCAGCCTCAGGCTAGGTACTAGGTACATAAGCACTTATTGATGGGCTGGAGCAATAGTAGAGTGGGTATGGTGATTGCTTAACATGCAACAGATCCAGGACAGACCCCAGCATACCAGAGAGTCCCCAAGCTCTCCCAGGAGGGTTCTCTGAACACAGGGCCAGGAGTAAGCCCCGAGCATCGCTGGCTACAGCCCCAAAACCAAACTAATTAAAAAAAAAGAAAACACAGTTACAAAGCACCTAGCAGGTCCCCAGCAACAAACCTGACATCATTCTCATATAAGGAGATTGTTTTATCAATCCAGACAAACAAAAATACCTTTTAAAAAATAATTAGGGGTTGTTTTGCAGGTGTGTGATGTCTGAATGGGGTTATTTCATAGGTCACACACAAGTCCCAGAAGCCATTAAAGAAAATATGGATACATTTGGTTACATGTAGATCCCACAAATGAAAGTGATGGGCTTGATACGGGAAGAAGAATCTATCACCATTATTACCCCACAGCAGGGACTAATCACCAAAAATAACCAAGACTTCCTCCAGGGAATGGGAAAGCACTCAAAGGACTGGATCCCCTGGGACAGGAAAGTCCTGGGCTTGATTACATGGTGTCCTAAGCAACTGTGCAATGTCCCTAGTACCCCTTCCCCAGCATTCCTAGGCATCTGGCCAACCATCCTGTCAGTGGCCATCAGATCCCAGAGCACTGTGAGGAGATATTCCTTCGCATCCCCAGCCCCTAAGAAAAGAAACAGTAAATAAAGGCTAAGCGTGCGTGCTTTACGTTCAGAAGTTCCAGGTTCCATTTCTGCTCCACATGGACCACTAAACACTGCCGTGAGAGGCCCCTGGGCACAGAGCCAGGAGTAGTCCGTGAGTATGACCAGCTGTATCAAAAGCCAAGAAATAAAAAATCATAAAAACTACAAATCTGTTTTAGTGATAACCAGTAAAATACAAGGGCATCTTAGCAGGCAATGTATAGCGAATACAAAGCAGCCAGTAATTTATAAGATTCCAAACATGAGATTCCAAGGCAAGATCATTGCTAAGTGTGACATTTTCAAGCACCCACTGATGAGAAGATTTCAGAGCAGGCAAGGATGCAACAGGAGAGAACATGCACAGCACGTCAATAGGTCAGCAACACGTCCAAGTACATCCAGGTGTGCTTTCTTTCACCTCCACCAATGGCACCTCAGCACTGGTAACGCTGAAGAAATAAACCTCTCGAAGCAGTTAGCCAAGGATGAAAAGTCAAAGTCCAACCGATAAGAAAGGGACATAGAGTAGGTGTCATCCCTGGTCGGTCTCTCCTCTGGCATCCAGTTCTAAGCCAAGACCCGTCCCAGATGCTCTGCGGTTTCATTCCCACAGGTCCAGTCACCTGCAATCTCTCTCCAATGTAGCCACTACCCTAAGTGCTTCCCCTAGGCCAGACTGGCCGTAGAGACCATGCAAAGTCCACTCTAACAGCAGAAAAAATGGCATTGCTTTCCTTCATATGCACAACTGCTCCCTAAGGCCGCACCCCTAGGACAGAGGGAGGCTGGTTCCATCCATGCACCCACAGCTCAGCTCCCCACAGGGAACAGCCTATGTGTCAGAGCATCTCACCTGCCCCGAGTGGATCTAGTTTGCAAAACCTCTGACACCTGCAACACCCCAGCTTCACTCGATTCTTCATTTGGTGGCATCATCACGTGACTCACCCAGGAAATACATTATCTACTGGCAGCCTGCACGCTGACTTAGCTGCTGACGGACATGCAGAAATAGTGCCCTTCTCTGGAGCCTTGGGCCATCCCTCCGAGACACAGCTCCTCTGCACTCTCTTTTCTTAAAATACATAAAATACATCCCTTTGCAATCTCCCTGAGTCATCTATACCATCTGCCATGATCGATTAGAACTTTCTTCTCCAATTTGACGTGCCAGGGCTGGAAGGTGCCGCCCTCTGCAGCCACTCTGCTGTCTGCTATTCTGAGAAGCTCTGAGGGGTGCCTAAGGGAGAGGAGGAGGAGGAGGAATGGGCATTCCCTCTCCCAGTCTGTGCCCCTGGTTCCCCCACCCCTCAGTGCCACAGACCTGAGAAGCAGTAGGTTGATGATCTGCAAGATTTATGGCTGTTCTCTACTAACCACATGCCAAGTCAGCAATGGCAGCGCATGCACGTGCCTCAAGTCTGCACACGCTTCTTCTCCCAGAGAGAACAGGCCCGGGCACAGGGAAGATCCTAGCACTGCTCCAGCCTGACCCTGAAACCACTGGGGAAGTCAAAGAAACCTGTGCATAGAGATAATGGGCAGCGAAGCGGTAAAGGGACCAGGGCTCCAGCTCTGAACACAGAAGCTCCAGGTTTGACCCCTGATCTCCCCAACCCCACCTGCACCAGGCTGGGTATAAGCAGCATTGCCCAGTGTGACCCAGAAATTAAAAAAACAAACAAACAAAAAAAAAACAAAAAAGCAAAGAAGCCCTCCAGGGTATGTTGCCCAGTTACAGAATACACACGGACTATGGAGGGATTTGTTCAGTGACTGCAAAGTAAATCCTGGCGTAAAGGGTGAGAATTCGCCAATCTAAAAGAAGCCTTTTAAAAAATGAGAAGACTCTTGGCAGGGAAATGTATTCCCTTTTGTGAAATTCTAGAACCATGAGTATGCTTTGGTGAGTTAAATGCACCACCACCGTTAGTTTTGTGAATTCTGATCATAGCAGTTATTGCTATTTTATTGAACAAATCAGGGTCAGGAGAAACTGTGTACAGGAAGAGCATTATTTAATGAAATGTGCCTACATATACCTGTGTGAATGCCAACCAATAATGCAAAGTTGACTTTTGCTGGTTTAAGGGTTAAGGGTGGGTTATTTCTAATTTAAATGTTCCTATATATTAGGTTTAAGATGTGACCCCAGATGATAGAAGTTTGAGCATTGCAAGTCCAAGATAAAATGGTTTTATTATTCCCAGTCAGCATTTTCAATTCTTTTTGACTAAGATCCAAAATCTAAATTGTGACTTTATACTCGCATACCACATGTGCCCGTGTACACAACATAACTACCATGTTTTTGCCATAGGTCTGAGCCATACTCTGCGTAATTTTCACTTTAAAGTCCTTACTTTGCGTTTTAAAATGCTAGTCAGGCCGCATTCGACCGACATAATCACACACAAGTGAGTGCTGACTTGCTTCCCAGAGCTGAAAAGCACCGTCTGGGGGATAACTGTGCTTCCCTGACCACAGAGCCCGAGCGAACTGTGCCTGCTCGGAATTCCAAGGAGCTGGAACAGAGCCTAAGTTCCCTTGGCATGAAAAAAGACAGAAACTGGCGAGGGTAAGGCACACTCTTGCATCCCTCTGCACTGGGACAAAAGGCACAACGTGAGCGGTTACAAGGCCTCCTCTTGGGCTGCCCCAGCAAACAGGCACCAAAAAACGCAACAATGTGGCTCAGAGGAAGCCAACAGCCCCAGCTGCGGGAGTTTGCAAAGCCTAGAAACCATCCTCCGGGTTTTAGAGCAGCTTCTGACACCCAACCTGCCTCCCTCCACTACTGGCAAGTCTCTCTTGCATAAATGCCTCCCTGCAACCCCCCAAATCCCCCTAAACACTAATTTCCACAGGTCCGAATCCAGCCATTCTCCCAGTCTTGTGATCTGGTGAGAGCCAGAGGAGAAAGTCTTAAGCCCCTGTAGCAACCACTCACTCCCTCTGGCCACTCCACAGAGACAGTCACTGTCCCATTCATAGAGTAAAGAGGGGGGGCAAGCGCACGGGCCAGCATGCCACCAGCCTGCTGGAGCTACAAAGGCCAGACCCTGAACCCCAGCTCACCCTGACCCTAGTCCAGACTGAATACTCGGGTCCCTCCGTGTCCCTCAGGGCAAATGGTCTTAACTCAGCACTCAAAGGCTCTGTCCATGAATCACCATCTCCGTGGTGGGAACCCTCAGGACCCTTGCACCCCTCTGGTACAGGAAACTCCTCTGCATACAGCAGGGGAGCCGATAATAGCACCCTGAGTGGGGAAGGGCGCAGAGAAACGGCCCAGAAGATACATCCGGTACCCGAGAGCTCAGCCGTGGTAGGAAACACGTGGCTGCGGGTCCGCTGAAGCAACAGCCGCGGGTCTGGGCTGACTTTAAAGCGCCTTGGAGGTGGAGGTGGTGGTGGCGCCTGGGTCCCCTAAGTGGGGTCAAGGCTAACACAAAGCTGCGGGGGGCGGGGGGTGTGGGTGGGAGCAATGATGCGATCAGCGGAGCAGTACGAAGTGCAGAGGCCTGAGGGTCTTGGACCTCTCGGGATCCGAAACCAGGGGCCGGGGTCGGTGTGCTACATACACAGCACCACACAGCCAAACCTTCCTGAGAACGGCCTGCGGAGACCTCGGGGCTTGCTGGGGCGGTCAGTTCTGGATTCTAGTGCAGTGGGATGGTTTCTGGGCAGGAGGGCACATGCGCCGGCTGCCCCGGGAGGTTCCGGCTGCCCCGCTGCAGCGGCCTCGTGGGCGGCGCGGGCATCCCAGCGCCCCCTGCCCGCCCCTTTCTTCCGATTGCTCGCGGGAGGCCGAGGGGCGGTGAAAACTCCGCCCCAGTCTTGCATCAGACGAAAGGCGGGAAGGCGTTCGGCTGCCGGTCTGGCTGCCTACACCGCTGCGTCTCCAAGAGCCACGAGACAGGCAGGGACTAGGGAAAGCCGAGCGAACTGGATTAGGTCTGGGGTGAGGGAGGACGGCCGAGCCCCCCACTTTGGAGCCCTTCTCCCGGCTCCCCACTGCGGGGTGGAGGATCAGAGGCGGCACCCAGATGCCTCCGGGCGCCGGGCATCCTTGCAGCCGGGAATGCCGGCAGTTTGCAAGGCTGGCAGGAGGCAGCCCAGCGAGCAGCACGCGGTGGCAAACTGAGGGGAAAGTGCATCCCGCTGCCCTCGCTCCCCCAACCCCGTCCCGGCCCCCCAACCTAGGAGATCCCGGGAGGACTCACATGCCAGCCCGCTGCGCTGCAACGTGCCGCGTCTCCCAACTCTCCCGCTCCTTACCTGCAACTCGGCGATCAGCTCCTCTTTGCTCAGGTTCTGCTTCTCCACCACCTGCAGCCCTCCATCTTGCAGGATCTTCCGGCAGCAGGGGTCCAGGCTGTCACTGATGAGCACTTTGCGAAGATTGGCGAAGGCCATAGCTGGGCAGGGCTCCGAAGCTGTCGCTCTTGCTTGGCAGAAGCACCTAGAGGGAACGAAAAGCTGCAGCTCCGGCTGGCGGGCTCGGTAAATGGGCTGGATCCTGGACCTCCCGCCCCCTAATGCTCCCCGCTACCGTCCCCTTTTGATTGGACAAAAGGCTCACACTCGGTGGCTCCGCCCCCTCCTCGCGGCTCTGAGCCTTCCGCTCCCCGCCCACTTTATTACTCTGGCGATGAATTTTTCAATCTCAGCCGGAGCCCTTCCCTGCACCTGGAGAGCCTGTCGAAGACGAGCTCTGATCCCTATCGGAAACAGAGATACTCCGTGTCGACGTGAGAGAAATGTTTGGTCTTCGTGTCATTTCCTAAGACTCATTCATTGCTTTTTTGATTTATTCATGTCAACCCTTAGCAAGCACTTATGGAAAAAGTTGGGTTTGTGCTGGGTGCTAAAAGGCGCCGGAGTAATAAACAAACAAACAAACAATGGTCCATTTCCCTCAAGTTGAGAAATAGAAAGCTTACATTTCCCAGAGTTTGCAGAGCAGTTAGTTCCAGGTGGACAATTCAATGAGAATTGTGGACTCAAAAACAGAGTCTGGAGGGGATGTATCTAGAGTACCCAGAACTTTACTCAAGTCCCCTATACTCTTCGTCCTCCACATCTGCTCTGATTAGGAAGGAGAAAAAGAAATTAAGATGTCAGTCTGCTCTGATACTGCCCAAATCTTAATTCCCTTCCGTTAAGCCCCAGCACAAACATGGTTTCTTTCATGGCCCCATTTCGTAGAAATATTGAAAAAAAAATCCATTATGGTTTATTTAAGGAGAATGGGAAAGTAAATTAGGATAAATCAAAATTTGGTTTCATAGACATGTCCAGTCTTATTAATTGCTGTGTGCAGATGTTTAACACCATTTACAACCTGAAATGTCAGATCTTAATCTTACACAGCTCTTTAGGATGACAATAGAGCAAAGCATGGGAAATTTTATTTTTTTAATTTTTTCTTTTTAAAAAATTAATTCACTATGAATTACAAAGTTATCATGATTGGGTTTCAGAAACACGGTGCTTCAATTCCAATCCCTTGACCAGTGTCCACTTCTGACCACCACCAGTAGGGCCTCTCATTCTCCTATCCTGCCCAGCTCCCAACAACCTTCATCTATGAGGCACTTTAAAATAGGGGTTTTAAAGAAAAACATTGACATTGTGATTTGCCGCCCTGTTGCCAATACTGTTTCAAGCATAACACTTTAGACTGCTGATTCCTGCCCAACTTAGATTTCAGACCAAATGCTCCCAACAGGAAGAAGAATCATCTGTTTGTCGTATAAATTTATTTGCATGATTTCATGTCCCACATTTTAGTACCTTTGAGTATCCCACTTTCTTTCCGTGTGGTATCCGGCAGCCCGGGAGCCTTGGGAACAAACGTAGACTTAGTCTAGGAGGTCAGTGATGGATTTGGGAAGCCTCTGCTTTGGCTAACACTGATTTCAGCCTATCTCCAGACTCATCCATTCCGTTTCCATGTTGTGCAGCCTCTAAACCTTGCTGACCCTATTCTCTTCTCCAAAGTCAAACTTCTAGGACACTGTCTGAACTTACAACTAGAAACACTTCCATGCCTACTCACTCAAGCCGTATTTTCTCTGTTATCTCTTTATTACTTTTATCATAAATGAGTCACAAATGTTCCTCTTTCCAACTTCTAAGCTTTATCTCCAAGTTATCTCACATTACCTTCTTTGCTCATATGTAGAGCTATTTCAGACCTGTTCCATCCTCATACCCACAAAGTCACAGACACAACATTTTATATAGGACCATTTCAGGCCTGTTCCATCCCCCATACCTATAATCACTAACACAGCATTTTATCCTTCCAACAGTGCCTAGCACAGTGTTGGCCATAACATATGTATTGAGTATCTCTTAGGTACGGTGCACTGTGCTTAACATTAGGGACGTGTTGGTGCATAAGACATAGATTGTTTCCTCAGAAATAAAGAACAACAACATTTGAAGTCTAGAACTGTAGAGCTGTAGAATGCTTCTGCAACAGGAACTAGAACCACCCAGAAGAGTTTGGGATAACTGGAAGACCAATTCAGTCACCTTGGAGCTGCCACTTGGAAGCTCATTGTAGGCAACCTGGCTGAGAAGTCCAATGGTGTGAAGATGAGCAAAACATATTATATCTTCAAGATACCCATGGTAAATTGCCAAATATTGAGAGTAAAATTGGAAATAGTATTCCTGACTTTCACTTTTGAAGCTGGAAGTCCACCAATAATGCTCACCTGTTCCCTTGTTGTGGTAAATCTCTTCCCGCGTTCTCAACACCTGAGGGTTCAGGAGCCATAGTTGTCCAGTTCCATGTAGGAGATGACCAGTGGAGCATCTGAGTAGGAATTCTACTTTCCGACTTAAATCCCAGATATGATCTTGAAACTCACATGGTGAGTAACAAAGGAGATTTTTGAGAAATAAAAGATGGATTTTCATCTGAGGAATGAGATCATCTAGATTTGAACAACTTATAGAAACATAACGCTGGGAAAACTACCCTCTAAGTCATAGTTTACTTTATTGAAATAGGGGACTATAAATAGTGTTTTCTTCCTAAGGATGTGAAGACATTTAATAGGTTATGCATACAAATGAGTGTGATCTGGCGCTGGAGAAATAGTAAAAGAGAGTAAGGCATTTGCCTTGATCATGGATGACCTGGGTTCGCTCCCTGCCACTGTGGTCTCCCAAGCACCGCCAGGAGTGATTCCTGAGTACAAAACCAGAAGTAATCCCTACCCATTGCTGGTTTGGCCTTCCCCAAAAACAAACAAATGGGTGCTTCTGTAGTGCTTGACTTTCATTCATTCACCAACTCAGCAAGTTAATCAACATGTATTTATGGAAGTCTGTGATGTGCCAGGTACTGATGAAGGTGCTGGGAATAAAACTCTGGGCAAGATGTACAGTCTCTGTTCTCAGGGAGACTTCATTGTCGCACAGCAGTAAATAACAAGCATATAAGGTCATTTCAGGGTGTGATCTAGTACAGTGAAGAATAGAAAACTGAGAGGTATCATAGAGAAGCTAAGTCTAAGGGTCATATATTTGGACTACCTGATCAATAAAATAATTTCAAAAACTATCTGATCAATAAAATAATTTCAAAATTATCAATAAAGTCGCATTACATGCAGATGCAATTGGGCTACACTGGCACATGATAGGGTAAAATGGAAATGTTACTGGCATCCGCTCGAGGAAATCAAAGAACAATGGGATGTCCAGTGATCTAGTGATCAATAAAATAATTTCATAAGATTGAAGCAACAGTTAGAGAAGTAAGGGCAGAGAAAAAAGCAGAATGAGTCTGGCATGCTCAAGGAACTTGCCCACAATATTTCTATACCAAGCCAAAGGCTGACCACTAGAATGATGCTGCTAAATACGTCACAGGAGGTCCCTGCTCTCAGGAACAGATAGTGGAGTCTGGGCGGTGCCAAGCTGCTGAATGCTCAGAAAGCACCAGCAGGGAAGTCTGCAAAGGTTGCACTGGAGCAAATGGGGGAGGGAATGGAGGAAGAGCCCTGGAAAATGAGGGATGACCCCAAGGAGAACACTTGGAGGAGAAAACAGCAGTAGGCACAGAGTTGTTTGGGTAGGAAAGAGCATGGCTTTTTCCTTGTAATGCCCGGTATCAGAGCTTTCGTTTAAGAAAGAGCAAAGGGGAAAAAGGCATTGGAAAAGGTGGAGGGTTAGGTAGAGGTCAGATCACTCAGGTCCTATGATTCAATCGGACTTTCATGGATGCATGTAATAGAAACACAACTTAAACAGGCCACGACTAGTATAGATTCAAAGACCTGAAAAACTGCAGACATAAATGAGCTCTTATGTTGCCACTGGTACTGTTTTTCTCTCCTTTTCCTTGGGGTTTACTTTATTTTCAGAAAGGCAAAATGTGGTGACCATGTTGTGGTTAATTAAGAAAACAAGATGTGGCTGTACATTCTGGCATTTGAACAGCCCAAGAAGATTGCATTCATTTTCCAATAATTGCCACAGAATTTCTACAACTGAGTCCCTCCATGGATCCACTTAGATCATCCCTTATGACCAGAAATTAGTCTGCTGACTTTTCAGACCTGAGGAAAGCACCCACTACAGGTCAAATGAAAGAATTCACTTCACCTGAAACAAATGAGAGCAAGACAAAGTATGTCCAGTGGACCAGAAAGATAGTACAGGGGTTAGGTGCTATCTTACATGTGACTGACTCTGATTTAATCCCTATTGTTACAGATGGTCCCCTCAGGAATAAGGGGCACAGAGCCAGGAGTAAGCCCTGAGCACAGAGTCAGTAGTAAGCCCTAAACAAAGAGCTAGGAGTAAGACCTGAGCACAGTAAGAGAGTTCCCCACAAATACATAAACTTATTATTTAAAAACAAAAGGAAAAAAATAGAAAGAAATTCAGAGCCCCTAATCTTAAAGAAAGAGAATGAGTATTGATGGTCAGGTTGGTCATTCTACACAGTCTAGATTTCATTGTTCTGAGTAAGACAGATTCTCCCTTCTGAAATCCGACATGCCATTTCGTCGGTAAAGAAGGGAACAGCACCAGGCCCAGACAAAGTCAGACCCGAACACCTGAAGAATCTGCCGTCGGTACTTATCAATACACTAGCTCGGCTCCTCACACACTACCTGTCCGAATGCAAGGTGCCCTCCCAATGGAAAACCAGCAGGACAGTTCTACTGTTCAAGAAAGGAGACATTCACGACATTGGCAGCTATCGCCCCATCTGCCTGTTGTCCATCATCTACAAGCTGTTTACACGAGTCATCCTGAACAGGATTGACAGAACACTAGATGAAGGACAGTCATGCGAGCAAGCTGGCTTCAAGAAAGTATTCAGCACTATCGGCCATATCCACACGGTAACCAAGCTCATTGAGGTTTGTAGGGAATACAAGTTGCCGCTCTGTCTCACGTTCATTGATTTACAGAAAGCCTTTGATTCTGTGGAGACCAAAGCGATCATCGAAGCCCTAGCCAAACAGGGTGTTCAAACCCAATACATCAAGATCCTTCGTGAGCTGTATTACGGATTCACCCCCAGGATCTCACCATTCTACAAGGAAGTGATCATTGATGTCAAAAGAGGGGTTCAACAGGGTGATAGCATTTCACCAAAACTCTTCAGCGCCACCCACGAGAACATCATGCAACAATTAGAATGTGAAGGAATGGGAGTGAAGATAGATGGTCGGCAACTACACCCACCTCCGCTCGCTGATGACATCGTTCTAAAAACACCCAACATTAGCCTAGCGGCACAAATGCTGGCTGTCTTCAACCGCCAGAAAGATAGGAAAGATAGGTCTACAGCTGAATCTAAAGAAAACTATGTTATGAAAAACGAACTAGTTCCAGAGGCCCCATTCACTCTCAATGGAACAAACATCTCTAAATGCAGCAGTTATGTGTACCTAGGTCGAGAAGTCAACATGATGAATGACCTAAAACCTGAGCTGCGCAGGAGGAAGAGAGCGGCATGGAATGCCTTCAAAGGTATCGAAGAAATAGCTAAAAGGACAAAGAACCTGCGGTTCCTGGCACATCTCTTTGACTCCACTATTCTCCCTGCATTAACATACGCCTCAGAGACCTGGGCCCTACAAAAGCAGGATGAGAATGCTATTCCTGTTTCCTAGAGAGGAATCAAAAGAGCTATGCTTGGAATATCATGCCTCACTCAAGTGAGAGAAGGAATCCGGAGTTCTGACCTCAGTCGCTATTCCAGAATCAGGGACACTATCTCCTTTGCCAAGGCATTGAAAATCAGATCGGCTGGACATGTAATGCGATTTGGAGACAACCGCTGGACTAGAGCCGTTACCGACTGGATCCCACAGAGTGTCATAAGATCACGTGGCCGCCCACCTACAAGATGGTCAGACTTCCTTGTCAAGACCCTGAAGGAACGGTTTGAGGCTCTTCATATTCCCTGAATCAACCAGATGCCATTGGGCTACATTGGCACGTGATAGGGTCCAATGGAAATGTTACTGGTGCCCGCTCGAGCAAATCGATGAATAACGGATTCAAGTCATCAAGTGATCAAGTAAGACAGAAAACAATAAATCTGAGACATATTTTTACATTTTTTATAATTTCCCCAACTTTGTAGTTTGGGTTGGGGGGGAAGGCAGAGGATAAAAAACCACACAAAGCAGTACTCAGCAGCTACTCCTGGATCTGTGATCAAGGATCACTTGTGGTGGTGCTCTGGGGATTGTATTAGGTGCTGGTGATGGAACCAGGTCAGCTGTACGCAAAGCAAGCACTTTGATCTCTTTACTTTCTTTCCAGCTCCCCAAATTTACAGTTTAGAAAAGTAGTCCATACCACCCTGAATGGAAAGCTCGTTAATCTTTAATATAGTATCTATATATTACCTACAATTTATAAACAGCAACACAAAAGCCTTAAGTATTTCGACTAATATCAGCAGGCAGAAACCAGGGATTCTGTATTATCTGGGAAGTCAAGATACTGGTATTTATTGAAAAAATATGTACCTTGGTGTATGGATACTGGGTCCACAAATGCCCAAAGTCAATTACTATGTTTCCTTATAAGACAAAAAGGACCTCACAGATGTTATTAAGTAAAGGAGTTTTGGGAAATCTATTATTCATTAGCTGGGTGGGGTGGATGTATTCAGGGTTCAGCATAATGGGGGTGCAAGAGGATTCAGGGTGAGGGAGAAGACTGGGTGGTGGTAGAAGCAGAGGTGAAAGGGCTATGCTTTAAAAAAATAAGGGACTGCATATCAGGAGAACCTCTGGGTACTGGAGAGACCAGGGACAAAAAAATCCTCTAGTGCCTCCAGATGGAAACAGTCAAGCCCACACCTTGTCTTAGCTAGTGAACTGATTTTAGACTTCTGAACTCTAGAATTCTTAAAAGCATAACTATGTTATTTTAGACCAACAAATCTGTGATAACTTGTGCATAACAATGATTAGACAATAGATGTGTTTGAGGATGTGAATGATAGTACAGTGAATAGGGCATTTGCTTTACATGCAGCTGATGAGGTTTGATCTTCAGCACCACATATGGTTCCCTCCAGGACCACCAGGAGTGATTCCTGAACAAAAAGAGAGGAATAGGCCCTGTGCAAAGCTAAGTGTGACCCAAAAACTAAAAAGAAAAAGAAAAAAATAAAAGAAAAAGGAAAACAAATATGCTTGGAAACCATGCAAAATGTAAAGAACCAAGTATGTCCAGAATAAGGAGCTTAAGAAACAGTAAAAAATGGTTTGTTTAGATATGGGAAGGTTATTGGGGACTGTATTGAACTGCCTTCCCTCCCCTTGAATAAACTATGGAGTCTGAATGAAAGAAAACAGAGATATAGGAAGCGTTGGTTAAGCCTAAAATGGAATGGAATGGAATGGAATAGAATGTGATGGATGGATGGATGGATGGATGGATGGATGGATGGATGGATGGATGGATGGATGGATGGATGGATGGGTGGGTGGGTGGATGGATGATGGATGGATGGATGGGTGGATGGATGGAAGGAAAGATGGAGGGATGGACAGAAGGATGGATTAATGTATGGGTGAGATGGACAGATGGATAGATGGATAAATGGATGGATGATGGGTGGCATGGATGGATTAATGGATGGTGGGATGTATAGAATAGGTGGATGGATCTATAATTAGGACCAGAGAACTCTACACATTCTCTACTCCCAACCCCTTTCTCAAGCATCTACTCCTGGAGTAGTTTACTAAGATTGCCTGAGACAAAGGATGAAAGAAACTGAAAATGAACAACATGTTCCTAATATGATGCAGTTCAAAGGGCCAGAGTTAGAGCTATTGAAATGTGGAGCTAAAGACAGCGTCTAACAAAATGACTTAAAGGAAGTGACTCTGAAAACCAGGGTGATACTGATCTAGTTGCCAAGGTGGCCAAGAGAAAAAGGGGAAGGAGCAGGGAGGCCCTGTTCCCATTCCTCATTCATTCTTTGCAGAAACACAGCATCACTGAATAACATAGTCCATGCTTTCATGGAATTTACTTTATAGAACCTGACAAGTATTAACTAAATCATCATAAAAAATAAGACTATACCTACAATCAAGGCAAATAGTATATAACTTGTAGAGAAGGGAAGGGAAGAAAGATTTCTTTGACGGAAAGGGTCTCAGACGATATCTGATAAAAGAATTAAATGCTAGTACCATCCTTTGAATCTTTCCATGGGAAAGAGACAGCATGAATTCTAGTCCTAATAATTCAGAGGATATAGCCCTGGCCTCAATTTGGATTAAGTTTTAACCCTGGATTAAGTACAGCTTTGGTCTTGCCTAACAAAGCTTAAGTGAAATACCTGAAAGGATTAAGTAGTCCCCTATTAACTATACCACATCCCAGAGGAATTTAGGAGATACATATAGGAAAACAATATTAGCCAACATGATAAAAAGTACAATTCACTGTATTTAGAATTCAAAAAAGTTGCAGGATTGCAAAAGAAAGAAAATGTGGGTTGTGTGATAAGGAATATATTTGTCTCATATAAGCTAAGAGAAATATTTTCTGTATACGATATGTGTCTATAAACAAATTTTGTCACAACCGTCTGCATATGAGCAAGCTTATACTAGAATATATATGATGCTAGACTATATATGGAGTATGCAAAAATATTTAAATATTGATACCCTATTAGAATAGTAAAAAAACAATAGAAAAGTAATTTGTATATTTACCTTTGGGTCCCCTACATTACTTTTTTAATTTTTTAAAAATATTTTATTATATAACTGTTAAATATATAATTACAAGATGTTCATGTTTGAATTTTGATTCTACACTTTTCCAACACCCATCCCTCCACCCCTGCCCATCTCCCATCACCAATGTCCCCACCTCCCCTCCCCCTTCCCCCAGCCTGCCTCCATGGCAGGTTCTATATCTCCTTTCTTTCTTTCTTTCTCTCTCTCTCTCTCTCTCTCTCTCTCTCTCTCTCTCCTTGCTTCCCTTTCTTACACATTGTAGACTGTAATATATTCCAGAACATGATTGGCTCCACTAGTTTGATGTACCGGGACCATACTACAAAAATGGCAGCTATTATGGTGAGCAAGTCTCATCCAGCTGCTTCTGAGGCCCTACAGAGGCAATGGGCCCACTCCCAAAATCCATCTTGCCTCCTGGGAGCCTCAAGGTCAGCTGAGCTAGGGGAGAGCCAGATGGCAGCTCTCCCCGTGCATCTGAGTCTCTGCATTATGACCGAGAGCCCCAAGGCAGTTCATGGGCGGGCCATCAGGCCTCTGGGACAGGTCAGAGAGGGGAATGGGGACCCCAGCTCCATCTCCAGGAATGCCCAGTAACTTCCGCCTCTGAGAGCCGCCTACTTGAGCTCAAACTTGGCTGCTTTGAGCTGGTCTTGAGATCAGCATCTCTCTTGCATGGGTTCTAATGAGCTGTGGGAACAGACCGTGAAAATGGCAGCTATTATGGTGAGAGTCTCATCTGGTTGCTTCCGAGGACCTTCAGAGGTGATAGCCAACACCCAAAATCCATCTTGCCTCCTGGGAGCCTCATGGTAATCTGAGCTAGAGGAGAGCCAGATGGCAGTTCTCCCCGTGTGTCTGAGTCTCTGCATCATGGCTGAGAGCCCTGAGGCAGTTCATGGTTGGGGCCACTAGGCCTCCAGGAAGGGTCAGAGAGGGGAAGGGGTACCCCAGCTCCATCTCCAGGAACACCCCGGTGACTTCCACCTCTGAGAGCCGCCTACTTGGGCTCAAACTTGGCTGCTCTGAGCTGGTATTGAGATCAGTGTCTCTCTTGTGTGGGTTCTGATGAGCTGTGGTGTCTGGACTGTGATAATGGTGGCTATTATGGTGAGAGAGTCTCACCTGGCTGCTTCTGAGGTCATATAGAGGTGGTGGGCCCACTCCCAAAACTCATCTTGCCTCCTTGGAGCCTCATGGTCAGCTGAGCTAGTGGAAAGCTGGATGGCGGTTCTCCACCGTCCGCCTGAGTCTCTCATCTTTCTATCTCTAGTTCTGTCTCTGTATTTCTCTCTCCTCCTATACCTTGTGACTTGCCTTATTGAATTATGATTCAATTATCTATGTGTATATTCAGTAGTGATTTCTAATGTGACATTATAGTTCCCTATCAACCTCCCCAGTTTGTTACAACTACAATGATCATTATGTTGTGCAGATGTGAAAGATCCTGGGAAGGACCTGGTCCGAGCCTACTTTGTTAGCTAAGCCTTTTGCACAGCTGCACACTGTTCTTCCTATGTCAGACCATCCACCATCCAGGGCCCACAGGGCAGAGCCCTGGGGTGGTAGACAAGTCTATCTCCTGTCTGCCACCTGCCAGTGCAGCTGGGCACCACAGCCACACATGCAACACCTCGAGGGGAGGGGGTCCCATGCATTATTAAATCACTTATTTGTACTGGATTATTTTGTACATCATGTTAATCTTTGAATATAATTGCTCAGTAGTGCAAATATAATAGTACAAATTCTTAATAACACTTTCAGTTTTATGTCAGTGCTCTTTTTTCTTAAATGATTTCATTGCACATTATTTTTATGATACTGGCTGATGATTTTTGCATAGTTGCTTATATCAGATTGAGGATGACTAGTTTTTCCTGAATTGCTAAGTTTACATCTTTAGGATAATGATATTGATTTTGTTGAAAGCTCTTTATATATATGATCATGTAAACATATAATTGTTATATCACTAATGAATTAATTAAGTACTTCACATTGCTATAACTCAATTTGTCTTGATTGATATAGAGATAGATTGGACACGTAAGTTCAAAAGCAAAACTGGATGTAACTTTCTTTCCTAGTATTGTCTTTTTCAACTTTTTGTGATTTTTTAAAAACATATCACTTCTATATTTTTATTTTGGTGTAAAAATTAGTGAAAATGTTAAGAAAAGAGAAAATTTCAACAAATCACAAAAATGAAAGAAAAAAGAAAAAGCATATACATAGTCTTAGAAAATACTGGTGTAGAGGCCAGAGCAAAAGCACAGCTGATAGAGCGCTTACCTTGCATGCGGCCGATGATCCAGGTTTGACCTCCGGCAACCCATATAGTCTCTCTAGCACTGCCTGGAGTAATTCCTGATGAAGAGCCAGGAGTAACCGCTGAACATTGCCGGGTGTGACCCAACAAGAAGAAAACAAAAAAAAATACTATTTTAATTCACTAAAAATAAAATTAAAATTTGATTTTATTCAAATATATGATAGATATTAATTAAATATAAATTTTTTTCACATTTGCTGATTTAAGCAAGTTTGACCACAACTTTCTTTTTGCTAGTTCATTTCTTGCTGACATTCTACACATTCTTTTGTAATTCTCATTCTATCTTGCTATGCCTTTCCTTCATTCCATTTCAGCTTTGCTTGAAGACAGAATTCCTTCTTGTCCCACAAAATACATCTATATTCTTTATACCTGTTTACTCTTTTTCATTGCACAGTTCTAAAATTTCAGTCACTAGATTTTTATTCCTTGGTTTAATTTGCATTCTTCCAAGCAACTCTGCTGGGTTGAAAAAATTTCATAATTATGTTCCTGGTTAGTCTAGCTCAAAATATTGTGTTCTGTGTCCATGTTAGTCAGGAACCTTGTAAGACTAAGTCAGTTCCTTTCTCTGCTTAGATAACATGAGATAGTTCTAATTAATAAGTATAGGTGAGAAAGAACTCATATTTTACTTATTAATTTAGAGATGTGTGTTTTAATTAGACCATTATATTTTAAACCATTTCTCTTTAAAAGGAAATAAAAATAAAGTCATTCCTTCCATAAACAATTATCTAATAGAAACCCACAAATGATAAAATTAACTGGCATTTACATTGAAATAATCATGATCACCATGATTTATAGATTTAAGAGACTCAGGGAGGGAATGAACATGTTCATCTTTCACACAGAAAATATAAAAAGCCAAACTCAAATGCTGGAGAGAGCACAGCAAGAGCACCGCGAGGAAGAGCACAATGAACCACACATGTGCGCTGTATGCAGGAGGCCTCAGTTGCTGTCCAGGACCACATGATTCACCAAGCACTGCCAGGAGTGACCCTCAACACAGAGCCAGGAGAGCACTTCTGGGTATGACCCCAAACCAAGCATAGAGGGATAAAATACCTCGCTCACATTGCTAGACAGGGAAGCTATAATGTCTCAGCATGGAAGCTCACCAGATGGAATTAAGTAGATTATTAAATAGTGTGGAAGAAAAATTCTGGTCAGTTTGGAAACATTAATATAAACTACGACCCCCACTCCATGAGGGCCTCCATTTTCCACATCTGAACTTCCCTCTCGTCAGAACTCCACCCAGCAGACCAGCCTATCACAGCCCAGCTCATCGAGATCCACCCTGCAGCAGTCTTTTTTTAAATCCGGCCCAGGTATGCTGTTCCAGAGACAGACATGGGGCAGAGCTGCTACTGGCTCTCCCTGTGCCCAGCTGCTCACGAAGCACCCAGGAGGGATGGCTGATTCTAGCCCTGGCCCTCCACCCCAGCAGAGCCTTGCAACAAGCCAGATGACCCCCACTCCATGAGGGCCTCCATTTTCCACATCTGGACTTCCCTCTTGTCAGAACTCCACCCAGCAGACCAGCCTATCACAGCCCAGCTTGCGCAGCTGCTTGTGGCCGCTTGGTTCATCAATAAATGCTGGTTTTAGAGATGACTACAAGAGTATACTACCCGCACAGCAGAGTCTGGCAAGCTACCCATGTCGTATTTGATATGCCAAATACCAGCAACAATTTTAGACCTCATTCCCATGACCTGATGGAATGGTTTGAGGCTCTTTATTTTCCTGGAGCAAGCAGATGCCTTTGGGCTCTACTAGCATGAGACAGGACATATGGAGATGTTACTGGTGCCCGCTCGAGCCAATCAATGATGAAAGGGAATACAGTGATACAGTGAATATAAACTATCATAAAGTATGTACGTAGTATAAAATGGGGAAAATAAACAGAACAACAATTGAGTTGCTGAAAAATGTGAATGTAACTGGAATCTTCTAGAGATGAGGTGGATGATGGAAAAAAAACACCTTTTTAAGTAAAGGTCAATTCTTTTCCAAGTTCAATGAAAACCATAAAATCAACAGATTCAAAAGATTAAGAAATCCCAAACATAAAATATAACAAAAATGAAAGAAAATATAATTCAAGTGAAAGAGGAAAAGCAGAGGGAGCTGGAGAGATAGTACAGCGGTCAAGGGGCATCTATCTCTGACATGCCATATGGTCCCTTAAACCAGGTCCACCAGGAGTCATCCCTGAGAACAGAGCCAGGTATAAGCCCTGAGCACCACCAAATGTGAGCCCAAAACCACATCTCCCCCAAAAGAGGAAAAGAAAGTAAGCTGCTTTTTACAACTGAAGGAAAATTGTCAAAACATCTAGAGGGAAAAGAAAAAGCATAAGGTTACAGACTGAAAAATAAGAATGAGAACAAATTTCTCTTCAATATAAGGCAGAAGAAAATCACATGCATGTTTGATTCTTTTTTAATTTTAATTTATTCCTTGATTAATCTTTGAGTTACAATCACAATCACAATCACAATCTTCCCGTTAATCATCTATTTGCTAGAGCGGGCACCAGTAATATCTCCATATGACCTGTCTCATGCTAGTACAACCCAAAGGCATCCGCTTGCTCCAGGAACATAAAGAGCCTCAAACCATTATATTAGGTCACGAGAATGACCTAATATAAATGTTACTGGTATTTGGCATATCAAATACTACATGAGCAGCTTGCGAGGCTTGCCGTGTGGGTGGCATACTGTTGTAGTCACTCTAAATAAAGCATTTATAGATGCTTTAGATGGGTCGGCGCGAGGCGGGCTGTGATAGTCCGGTCTGCTGGGTGGAGTTGGGTCGAGAGGGAATTCCGGATATGGAAAATGGCGGGCCCCATGCAGTAGGGGTGGGTGGTCTGACTTGTTGTGAGGGCTCTGTGAGGTGGCAGGCCAGGGCTAGAACCCGCCATGCCTCCTGGGCGCCTCACGAGCAGCTGGGCACAGGGAGAGCAAGGAGCAGCTCTTCCCCATGTCTGAGAATCTCTGGTTCAGCATACGTGGGCCGGATTGAAAAGAAACTGCTGCAGGGTGGGTGTGGATGATCCGGCTGTGATAGTCTGGTCTGCTGGGTGCAGTTGTGACGAGAGGGAAGTCCGGATGTGGAAAATGGTGGGCCCCATGCAGTAGGGGAGGGTAGTCTGACTTGTTGTGAGGCTCTGTGAGGTGGCAGGCCAGGGCTAGAAACCGCCATGCCTCCTGGGCGCCTCACGAGGAGCTGGGCACAGGGAGAGCAAGGAGCAGCTCTGCCCCATGTCTGAGAATCTCTGGTTCAGCATACCTGGGCCGGATTTTGAGTTACAATAATGGAAAATATTAGCTATTTTGGTGCCATGCTTCTCTATGTATAATTGTCACCACTCCCTTCCACCAAGTACCAGTACACTCCACCACCCCTGTACTTATTTTTAGCATCCAACCCATGGTAATATATCTATAAGCAATTTTATCCAACTATCTCATTAGCCAATTATTAGATCACCTATAATATATGCAGACAATGGCTATTTTTCTGTACTCTTTAGAAAGCAGAGATGGTCAGGAGATTGTACTGACAGATAAAATATAAATTGGAGATCTGTTGATCAGAATCTGTCTCAACAGCTCCATTTTAAAGGTAAAGAGCTGAGTCGACAGACATTCAGTTTGACACTGTGATTGCCATGTGATCTTAGGTGAGTCATTACTCTATGTACCTCATTGTCTTCATCTGAAATAGGAACAGTTGAACAAGTGATTGATGAGAAATAAAAACCCCTATTGTTATGGACATGATGAAATATATATTGTTTTATTTCAAAAAGACAAATGTGTGTATATGGATATATGTATACATATATATCATATATATATGATCATCAATTTTAAATCGTTTTGTAGATTTTTGTTAACCTTGTTTCCTTGTAACCATTTGGGGAGCAGTGCCTCCCAATGGTGCTCTGGTTGGGGGGTCTCTGAGATTCTTGGTCAACTCAGCAGTTTGGTGCTCTGGGGTGCCCAAGAATGGGGTTCTTATCAATAATGATGGTGCCAGGTGTTACCTGGGTCATTCTAGTAGTGTTCAGGGCTTCAGGGGACCATGGGGTGCCAGGAATTACACTTGGGGAGCTACAACAATGCTTCCTAACCTCGTATGATCTTTCTGGCCCCTCTTGTTGTCCTTTGATTTACTGCTTTTTTCCTTTGTCTTTTCATGCTTTGCCCATTTGTACAGGGTTATAAGCCTTAAGTACAATTCAAAGCAGCATAAACTTGAAGTACATGATGTGAACATTGCATTTGTTTTTTTTTCCATTTTATGGTCCAATTAAAATGATTCAATTAAAATATAACTTCAACTAAAATATTCTAGGAGCTCTACATGAAAGAATAATTCTATACAACCTTTAGGAGCTCACACTGTATGGACCACATGTGTCAGATTTTCAGCAGCACTGCAACAAAACTGTGAAAAGTATTCTGACGAGGACGTCTTCGGTGCTCTGAGAGGGAAGATTGGCTGGTTGAGCTGGAGCGCTGGTGGGAGGCGTTTCCAAAACCAAGACAGTGAGGTGAGTATTGAAAGGCAGCAAGGTCACACTTCTGGTGGAGGGAATGTACCAAATGCGCAAAAAAATCCTAACACGCTTAGGAAAGTGCAGAACATCAGATACAGCTAAATGTACACTGTGAGGGAATAGGGATGAGTCAGAACACAAGAGAATGGATGTTAACGTCTAATTAACCAGGTCAGGA
This sequence comes from Cryptotis parvus, assembly GCA_021461705.1. Taxonomy (NCBI): domain Eukaryota; kingdom Metazoa; phylum Chordata; class Mammalia; order Eulipotyphla; family Soricidae; genus Cryptotis; species Cryptotis parvus. The sequence continues at coordinate 18,688 of JAJIBD010039337.1, read as the reverse complement.
AGTGCCACTGGACCAAAGACGTGTGCTTATTAAGGAATAGGAGATAGTAAGTTATTCAAGGGCAGAGATTAGGATCAGGTACATGGGTGCGAGTTTGAGGATGTTAACTGGAATATGTGAGTGATTTTAGGCCAAGATGTGCTGACGGCCTCACTAATATCACAGAGACTTCAAATAGCAAAGAAAACTATCCGGTCCTTTGACTCCCTGAGCTGATCATCCCTACTGGATGTCTTTGGACCAGTTCAATGTTGGTAATGCAAACTTGTAAGCAAATAAAGTGGCACTACCTCATCCTAGCTTGTCCCACTAGCTCATCTCACTAACTTCGGTGGGCTAAGCAAAATCAGATATGACATTTTTGTTTAGCGGAGATAACCAGCGCTAGTATTTTGTTATACTTTGTGTCAAGATGTTTGGGGGTAGAGATAATAACATAGACAGCAATTTCATTCCAATTGGATAATTAAGGGCTTATTTCAAATAAATCCTGCAAACCCTTGTAGAGGGAGAAACTTCACCTCTGAAAAAATTAGGAAATAAAGATCTGTGAACCAGAATGGAATGCTGAGCACAGACATGAGATGTGTGCAGAGAGCAAGCAGACAACTCAAGTTGAAACTTACCCAATGTCCCTGAGGGGCAGCACAAGCCCAAAAACAACTTTCCAGAAAGTGGTAAAACTGGCTTGTTGAAGTTTGGGAGACGACAAATATGCTCTGTTTCTCCAGCGATCCTCTGTTTCTCCTCAGGGGATGGGGGAGTCCTTGGCAGGCTGCCTTGTTCTCCACAACCTGGACTCAGTTGGATCCCGCAAGATTAGGAGCAGCATTTAACCATGGTGCAACTGTAGCCAGGAAAGATGTGGAAAGTTTTCCTAGTGGCATCCCAGGAACTAAAAAACCATTCAATAGTCAGACAACTTTTGCAGATTTTTTTTCTTGCACATAGTAAGTGCTCAGTTAACATTAAACCCAGTTTTTATAGCCCAGCGTTTAGAGTACTGTGGTTATGATATGATTATTTATGATGGAAAGGGTCCAGAAAGTCTTCTGTCTCTGGGCCAGAACTTCTGCTACAACTTGATCCTTCTAAGTTTCCCGCGACAGATACACTAACTAAGAATCAATCCAGCTTTTCTGAGCACATGAAAAGCATGCGCTCTGTGGGCATGCGCTCTGTGGGCATGCGCTCCAGGGCCAGATTCCCCCAGACTGCAAAGTTGGGTATTGTTAAATGACCAACTTCTAGCAATGTAATGTAAGTATTGTTGATGACTGGTTCTAATCCTAGCCCTTAAAACCTTCATTATTTCACTTCTGGGATATGAGAGCTAGATGCTACAGGACTGCCTCTACCCCCCTTCATATACACATACAGAAAACAATAATCGATTCTGAATATGGTGCAAAAATCAGTCATCTGCAGCTATGGGAGTGTACTGCATCACGAGTATGAGGCTGCCAACACCCAGAATCTATATAGAACTTACGTTGTTCAATAAGGAAAAAAGAACCATTTTTATTTTTATTTACTCATAAATTTATTTATTCATTTACTATTATAAACAATAAATAAATATTTATTAAATAAATAAATATTAAATTTATTTATTTATTTATTTAATATTTATTTAAATAAATAAGCCGGTAGCAGCTGGGAGAGAGCTGCTACTGGCTTTCCCAGTGCTCAGCTGATCATGAGGCGCCTGGGAGGGAAGGTGGGTTCTAGCCCTGTCCCACCATCCCAGCAGAGCCTCCAAGAAGCCAGAGAAACCCCCACACCATGAGGACCGCCATTTTCAACATCCAGACTCCACAGCTCTTCAGAGCTCCACCCAGCGGAAAAGCTGATCTTTCCCTATCTCGGTTCATCAATAAATGCATGAGATGAGAGGCTACTACAAGAGTATCCCACACACACAGCAGAGCCTGGCAAGCTACCCATGTCATATTTGATATGCCAAAAGCCAGTAACAATTACAGACCTCATTCCCATGACCTGAAGGCATTCCTTCAGGCTCTTCATGTTCCTGAAGCAAGCAGATATCCTTGGGCTACACTAGCATGTGACAGGACATATGGAGATGTTACTGGTGCCCGCTCAAGCAAATCGATGAACAACAGGAAGACAAGTGATACAAGTGAAGTTATATTTATTATTGAATCACCATGCAATGCAATTAGAAGGCTGTTCATAATCAGGTTATAGTCATGCGTTGCTCCAACACCCATCCATCCACCAGGGCACATTTCCCATCACCAGTGACCCCCCTTCCCCCCTCCTGCCACCCCTCACATGCCAGCCTGTCTCAATGGAAAACACTTTCTTTATCACCCTCTCTCTCTTGTTGGGCATTGTATATTGAAATATAGATACTGAGAAGTTATCATGCTTCAAATCAATTTTTATATATTTATTTATTTTTAATGATTTATTTTATTTTATTTTGCTTTTTGGGTCACACCCAGCGATGCTCAGGGGTTACTCCTGGATCTGCACTCAGGAATCACTCCTGGCAGTGCTCGGGGACCATATGGGATGCCTGGGATCGAACCCGGGCCGGCATGGGCCGACCGCGTGCAAGGCAAACGCCCTACCTGCTAGGCTATTGCTCCGGCCCCTAATGATTTATTTTAAATACTATGATTTACAAAGTACAAACTTTTTCACAATACAGTTGTTGGAAAGACTCATCATTCAGCACCAATCCCACCACCAATACACCCCCACCACCACCAGAGACCCATATTTCCCTCCCACCGTCCATCCCCCTCCCGATGCCTGCTCACTTAGCCAGCATCAATAATGTTGATCCTTACAGCTCATATAAGAGAACAGTAATGATAAGGTCATTTTTTTTCTAGGCAGATGTGTGGGAGTTTGGCCAGTTTCTGTTCTTTGATTCACTTTCTGGGTTTCCAGAACACAATGGTTTTCTACTGACAATCCCAGACACACCATCACTACAGCTACTGACAACACTTATTTCACATTTATCTCAATTTCTATTTGAGCTTTCCTATTCATACACTGAACAATCCATTCTACATTGGTTGTTGGAGCTAATTCTCTAAATATGGTCGATGAACATGGTGTTAGACAAAAGTCAGTGTAAATCCTCAAATTTCCATTGTGCCATTTGAGTCCACTGTATAGGAAATTATGGAGGTGGTCCCCCAGACCACACCTTGTGCCCACACACTTCATTACTAGAAAATGTGATGGGATTCCAGTTATATAAATATACTAGGTTTTGAGATAACATGCTGGTACTCTGTACCTGTGCGCCATGGGGAGTACATGGGATTTCCACCTCCCCCATGTACAGTCCCAGCTGGTCGCAGTTCTGGGCGGGTCCACCAGGCCTTGCCCTAGGGCATTGAGTTGGGGGAGGGCATCCCAGTTCCAGATCCTCAGGAAACCTGGTGGATTTGATCACCCAGTTGTGCATACCTGGGCTTGGAGACTATTCTGTCGGATGTGGCTCTGCCGAACTGTAGAGTCCGGACCTTGAAAGTGGCTGCGATTGTGATGCATGAGGTTATCGGGCCTCTGGAGGGGTGACCGGGATGCAGGGAGAGCCTGGCCCTACCCCCTTCCAGGACTCCTCATTAGCCCAGCACAGGCCGAAAGGGCAGCAGCTCAGCCCTGTGACTCTCGCTGTTTCCCAGCCGGTCGCAGATCTGGGCCTATTTATTTTTATTTTTTAATTTTAAATTTTATTATACTACCATGAGATATACAATTACAAAGCTGTTCATGATTAGGTTTCTGTCATATGGTGTTTCGGCACCCATCCTCCACCAGTGCACCCTTCCAGACTTCCTCCTCTCCAACAGTGCACCCTTGCAGACTCCCCTCCTCCCCCCTCCCAGCCTGTCTCTATGCAGCCACTCTTCTTCTCCTTCTCCTTCTCCTTCTCCTCCTTCTCCTCCTCCTCCTTCTCCTTCTCCTTCTTCTTCTCCTCCTCCTCTTCCTCCTCCTCATCCTCATCCTCCTCCTCCTCTGTCTCCGTCTCCGTCTCCGTTTCCTCATCCTCCTCCTCCTCTGTCTCCGTCTCCTCATCCTCCTCCTCCTCCCTCCTCCTTCTTCTTCTTCTTCTTCTTCTTCTTCTTCTTCTTCTTCTTCTTCTTCTTCTTCTTCTTCTTCTTCTTCTTCTTCTTCCTCTTCTTCTCTTTCTCCTTCTCCTTCTCCTTCTTTTTTCTCCTTCTCCTCCTCCTCCTCTTCCTCCTTCTCCTCCTTCTCCTTCTCCTCCCTCCTCCTCCTCCTCCTCCTCCTCCTTCTTCTCCTTCTTCTCCTTCTCCTTCTCCTTCTCCTCCTCCTCCTCCTCCTCCTCTCTCCCTTCTCTTACATGTTGTGGTCAAAACAATTTTAATGTACAAAAGATGTAAACAGATTCTTCACAAAATAAAATGTTAAAACAGTCATTGTGTATGTGGAGAGTTGCTCTACACTCCTAGCCATTAAGACTATAAGAATGAAAACCATGTTTCCACTCAAACATTCACTAGAGTGGTCAAAATGTAAGACTGACAATTCCAAGATTTGATGAGGTTATGGAACTAGAACTTTCAGTGACAATTAAGGTTGAAAAATCTAAGATGGTACAAATATTTTAAAAAGCACCGTGGCAATATCTAATTGCCTACTTACTTATTTTTTTATATTAACTCTCTATATATTTACTGGCCGTGAACATTTTTTTTTCAAATTGTTTTTTTTTCATTTTATTTTATTTTATTATTACCCCCCAAATTTTATTACTCCATTTTAGACATACAATTGAAAGATGCTCATGCAGAGTTTTGGTTCTACAGTGTTCCAACACCCATCCCTCCACCCAAACCCATCTCCCATCACCAATGTCCCCACCTCCCTCCCCATCCCACACCTCAACTACTCAGCGGTTTCTGTATGTCATTTCTCTCCTCTTTATCTCTCCCTTCTGCCAAACTTTCCTGCACATCGTGGAATGCAGTGCATGAAAGGACATTACTGTTTCTACTATTTTAATGGACTCAAAGTGGTTTTGCTCTGTTAATCTGGTCGTGGGCGGCTCAAACTGGTTTTGCTCTGTTAATCTGGTCGTGAGGCGTTTCCCAGCATCCGGACAGCGAAGGTGGTGGCTAGTGTGGTGGGCGGGTCTCTCCGCTGCTTCCGGGACCCCCAGAGGTGATGGGCCCCTCCCAAAACCCATCGTCCTTCTGGGGGCCCCATAGTCAGCTGGGCCCAGGGCGAGCTGAGTTCCAGCTTCCCCCAGCCACTTGTGAGGCTCTTCATGCTATGTCTGGTGGCCCCAGGGCAGCTCCTGGGTGGGGCCACCAGGCTCAACAAAATGGAGGGGGAATGGCCGACCCCTGACTCCATCTGACGAATTCCCAGTGATTCCCGCTTCTGGGAGCTGCCTACCTGGGCTCGAACTGGTTTTGCTCTGTTAATCTGGTCGTGAGGCAGTTTCCCAGCATCCGGACAGCGAAGGTGGTGGCTAGTATGGTGGGCGAGTCTCATCCGGGTGCTTCCGGGACCCCCCAGAGGTGATGGGCCCTCTCCCAAAATCCATCTGTCCTCCCGGGGCCCCATAGTCAGCTGGGCCCGAGGCGAGCCGAGTTCCAGCTTCTGCCTACTTACTTATTAAGACTACTTTTACAATATGGGCCAACAATCACACTTCTAGTTATTGACATAAATAAAAATATAGCATGCACAAAACCTTACATGCTACCTATATAAGATTATTTATATTAACTAAATACTTAAACATACCCAAATATCCATGAATTAAGATGAATTAAGATAAATAATAAAGGTAAATTAATAAATATAATTTATAAAGGTGAATTAGTAAAGATATATGCTTTATCTAGTAAATGAAATTCTACTTAGCAATAGAAGGAAATTAACTATTAGCATCATAATTAACATGGCAGAAATTCATGAACAGGCAAAATTTGTCTATATTGACAGAAAGTTGCTTGTAGTTAAGGGATGAGAAGAAACTAGATACAATTCAGCAAAAGCATTTTAGAATGCTTAAAATGTTTATATTTATATTGTCATGGTGACTAAGCAACGGAATATGCTTATCAATAGTTCATCACACTGTTCAATTAAAATGAGTGAATTTTATTTTCTGTTCATGTGAGAACATGAACATGAACCCTTTCTCTCATACTCATCTGCTACCTGATAGAAGCACCATGGAGCATTGAGTCCAGGTTGATTTATTGAGATCCCATCTCCTTGGTTTACTGGTGATATTGCTCACCTAGAGACACACAACACTTATTTTGACTTTTTTTAAAAATTGAATTACCATGTGATAAACCATTACAAAGCTGTTCATGATTGGGTTTCAGTCATACAGTTTTCCAACGCCCATCCCTCCACCAGTGCACATTTCCACCACCAGTGTGCGCTGCTTCCCCTCCTAAACCCCCAACCTGCCTCTATGGCAGGAACTTCTCTCTCTCTCTCTCTCTCTCTCTCTCTCTCTCTCTCTCTGTTTCTCTTTCTCATTTTATGCATTCTGGTTTGCACAGACACTGAAGAGTTATTCAGGTATATCCCTTGATCTACTTTCAGTATTCAATTCTAGTTAAGCATTACTATTATTAGCAAACTGGTCCTTTCTCTACCTTACCTAATATCTGCCCCCAAATGAATGTGGTAGATTCCAACCATAGACACATCCTCCTGACCCCTATTTTTCCTGTTCTTGGATATTCGTCTCATACTATTTTTTCTTTAAAATCCACCAATGAATGCTGTCATTCTATATATGTGCCTCTACTTCTGACTCATTTCATTCAGCATGATCCTCACCATGTCCATTCACTTATAGGCACATTTCATGACTTCATTTTTCCAAACAGTTGCATAGTATTCCATTGTGCAGATGTACCACAGTTTCTTTATCTAGTCATCTGTTTCAGATACTCAGGTTGTTTCCGGATCCTGGCATTGTGAGCAGTGCTGCGATGAATATGGAAGTGCAGATGGAGTTTCTATTGTGTTTTTGGGGCCCCAGGTATGTTCCCAGAAGTGGTATTGCTGGGTCAAATGGGAACTCAATTATTTGACATTTTTTTGAGGTGCCAGGAATTACACCCAGGGTCTCATACAAGGCGAGTGCTCTACTGCTGAGTGAGCCCCGACTCTGGCCCCACCCTGGTCAGTTATATGAGTGAAATAATCAATGACAGTGTTGTGCCCTGACCTCTGGAGCAGTGAGGGTGGATATGTAGCAATTAGGGGTTCCTTAACTCATATATCTACAAACACACAGTCAAAACTGGGCACACTGACTTTGCTCAATTCACATTACTTTAATAGTTTTCAACAATTTTACACCTGTAGAAATACTTTAGGTTTAATAGAAGAGCTATTTCATGGACCACCAAATCAGAGTAAAAAGGTTTTTATTATATGAATATTTGTATGTCAATAAAAGTACCAAGACATGATCTGGCATGCCATGTGCAATAAAACACACAGCAGTAATTTTTTTCGACTACTAGCAGAAAAATTGGGGGAGGGATTTGAGTTACACCCAGCAGTGATAACTCCTGGGGTGCCAGGGATCAAACCCAGATCAACTGTGTGCAAGGCAAACTCCTTACCCGCCGTCCTATCACTCTGGTGCAACAGAAAAATGTCTCAAATCCACACCAGTCTGCAGACTTGGAGTTGAAACCATTGATTTAAGGTGTAGAAAAACAATAATAATCTAAGTGTCTGTCCAGGGACCAGAGCGATAGTCCAGCAGGTAGGGCATTTCCCTTGCATGTGGCCAGCCCGTGCCAGCCAGAGTTTGATCCCCGGCATCCCATATGGTCCCCTGAGCACCGCCAGGAGTAATTCCTGAGTGCAGAGCCAGGAGAAACCCCTGAGCATTGCCGGGTGTGACCCAAAAAAGCAAAAAACAAACAAACAAACAAACAAACAAACAACTAAGTGTCCAAACTAAGGGGCTATTTAGGCAAATCATGGTATTGTCACCCCATACAACTTATACTCTATTATCACTTACATAATAATTGTGAGAACTATGTAGTAACTTGGATCACTTGCATCACTTGTATCACTTGTCTTCCCGTTGTTCATTGATTTGCTCGAGTAGGCAACAGTAACATCTCCATATGTCCTGTCACATGCCTGAATATGCATGTTTTTGTTTAGAGGTTTTTGTTGTTGTTGTTTCAGACCCATGACCGGATGGAATGGTTTGAGGCTTATAAAGAGTGAGCAGTAACTTGGATGCACATCCCAAATAGGAAATGAAGAGTTGCCTCAAAGGTCAAAAGGTCAAAGGGAGGGTCAGAAAAAGAAAAATAAATCTCTTGATTCTAAGGAGTAAGAATCAATTCAAGTAAGCTCAGCTTGGAACAGAATCTAAAAGTAGAAATCTACAAATAGGAGAAAATAGGAGAAATATATCCCACTTGTAGGCTGATATTTTAGATATTAAACATTATACATTGATCTGGAGGGATAATACAGCGGGTAGGGCTCTTGCCTTGCATGGGGCCAACCCAGGTTCAGTCCCTGGCATCCCATATTGTGCCCTGGCCACTGCCAAGATTAATTCCCGAGTGCAGAGTAAGGAGTAACCCCTGAGCACTGCTCAGTGTGGCCTAAAAGACAAACAAACAAATCCTTTATACTTTGGTGAAATATATAGCAACCGTGTTAGTGTCATCCTAAACATATAAGTTAAAACATAGTAAAACAGTAGGTTCATAGATAACTTTTTCCTTTTTTGGTTGGATTTCAATCATGTTGTGTCTTCATAGCACATGATGCGATTCGCAATTCAAACCTCCAGCATTTGTTCTGTAATTTATCGATAATGTAAATCTTCTGTTCTTATACTCCAGGCACCAGAACACACACCAAAAAAAGATATTCAGGTGGCCTCTGAATACAGTATATTCTAAAGCAAACCGATCCATTAGTAAGGAAATTTTGGAGTTCAATTTTATTGTCCCTTTTAATTTCTGCTTCCTGTCATCTCAGCTGCATCACACTGTCTAATCGGACAGCCAGTGTAGTGTTCTCTTGGTGCTTGATCACGGCCTTTCCTATGTTGTGCAGTCTGAGACAACAAAGGGAATTTTCCTTGGCCAGCAGTGACATGGTGAGTCAGCCAAGCTTCAGCTTTATTACCTGGTATTTCCAGTCTGTCCTGCCGCACTGGTTTGCCAGTGATTTCGTCCTAATGGGTGAAGAATGTGAATCTGATCGCTTGGACTGAATGATAGAGTCTCTCTCTAACACTAGAAGATTCCAAGTACTTCCTAATCCTTTGAGTCCAAAAGAGTAACTGAGCTAAGCTACTGTCAGGGGCCCTGGCCAGAAACACCCCGCATGAATGAGGGAGACCTAGATCTTGCCGAGTTTCATCTCTGTGAAAAGTTGAGGGAAGGACTTGGGAGAAACTTCTGCCTTGCCGCTGCTGAGGAAGGAAAGAAAGACACCAGTGCAGCTGGGTTGGGGGTGGGGGGAGTACTAGACAGCAGTTCTGGTTTACTGAGCATAGCTTAGGCCTTTTATACAAACATTTCTGGGTAGAGGGGATACAGAACACAAATAGCTTCCTGAACCATTGCAACAAAGTATTCAGAAGGCCAGGTACACATCCTGTCCTGTAAACAGGTGTTTTTCTCTGGTGGATGTAAACATTTGGGCTTTAGGAAGTTTTATTACCTTGAAAACAGAGCCCGCTTCTGGGTCCAGCCCTAGGGCCTTATGGTGGGAAAGAGGCAGGCTCTAAGACTAGCCGCTTTATGCCCAACAAGCTACTAACTTCTGGATAAAGAGTAGAGAGATTTTAAAGCATGCCAATGCTGCATGGCTAACATCAGAGTGGAGCTGCAATTTGAACTCAGGGCGCTAATTCAAAACTTTGTATTTGTAATCCCAACATTGCTGATATTTTCATTGCTCTATGGAAAACAACCAAAGATCAACATTGCTGATCTTTTCATTGCTCTATGGAAAATAACCAAAGAGATATCACAGAGTGTAGGGTGTTTGCCTTGCAAGCGGCCAACCCAGGTTCGATTCCCCGACATCCCATATGGTCTCCCAAGCACTGCCAGGAGTAATTCCTGAGTGCAGAGCTAGGAGTAACCCCTGATCATTGCCGGGTGTGACCCCCCAAAAAAAAGGCAAAAAAACACTAGACTAATTGTCTCCAGGGTATGTTCAACTGTGACTTCCCCCATGATTGTTATATAAAATATTTCCAAGGATGAGAAAACCAGTGACATTTCTACTGGTCCTTGCCTGACAATCGCTTCAAGACCCAACCCTCAGCTACATCCTTGATTCAGAGATGGAATGGTACCCAGGAAGAATGTCAGAAACTATAAAATCCAAACTCGCTGATGTAGGATTCCACAAGTTTGCTGGAACTATAGATATGTGTGTAGTTTTTTTTTAACTTCAAATACGTCACTTTCTACAACATCGCTGAAAACTGAGTGACTGACAATGCACCCTACCACACCAAACACTGACTATAAATAGGGCTGGGGTTCGAACCAGGCTCAGTGCTAGGCAAGTTCCTTAATCATTGTCCTATCCCAGCCTGCTGCCCTGGTCTTTTAAAAATGCCATTATGGGAAGATAGTTCATTAACTTAAGCATGTGGTACTTGATTCACAGCACTTTCATGAGTTTGCTAGTATCTCAAGTTTCAAAGTAAATAAAAACAAAATAGTTTGAAAAATACTGCCCCCCTAAAAAGAAGATTAGAATACAAAGACGTGGTGTAGTCTGGATGCACAAACCACAGCACACTGCAGTCACCTGCAACAGAAAGAACACAGGTCACTGCAGTCACCTGCAACAGAAAGAACACAGGACCACTGCGCTCACCTGCAACAGAAAGAACACAAGCCACTGCACTCGCCTGCAACAGAAAGAACATAGGACTACTGCAGTCACCTGCAACAGAAAGAACACAGGACCACTGCACTCACCTGCAACAGAAAGAACACAGGCCACTGCAGCTCACCTGCAACAGAAAGAACACAGGTCCACTGCACTCATTTGGGTGGGGACAGGGTTTTCAGTGTGAGGGCTTGCTCTATAAGAAATTTTCAAGAAGAGAAGCATGTTTTCCTAAAGAGAACCTCACTGTCCTAAACACCTCAAAGAAAGAGAACACCTGCATAGCAGCATTATTCACAATAGCCAGAATCTGGAAGCAACCCGAGTGCCCGAAAATAGATGACTGGATAAAAAGCTTTGGTACATCTACACAATGGAATACTATGCAGCTGTTAGGAAAAATGAAGTTATAAAATTTGCCTACAAATGGATGGACATGGAGAAGATTATGTTGAGCGAAATTAGTCAGAAGGAGAGAGACAGATACAGAATGACTGCATTTATCTGCATAACATAAATATATAGGTACATATTATGATACCAATATCCAAGGTCAAGTGAAACATACATCAGGAGGTCCTGTCAAAGGTGGAAATTATCACAAACATGTGGGAGTCAGAGGCTAGGTAAGACAGAAAATGGAACAGTGTGCTAACAATTGTGAGGGTACTAATGCCAACCTAGAACTGAGCATTAAATAGAGGCAAAAGGATACACATGACAACCCTTTAATGTATGTTCTGTAATCCATAGTCTGGAGAGGAAGGAAAAGAGAAAGATAGAGAAATGGAAAGAAATAAAGAACCTGCCATGGAGGAGGGCTGAGGGGAGGGGGGAGGGAACCGGGACGTTGGTGGTGGGAGATGGGCACTGGTGGCGGGATGGGTGCTGCTACACTGTATGACCAAAACCCAAATATGAACTTTTTAATTGTATATCTTTGTAATTGTAAAAATAAAAAAATTAAAAAAAAAAGAAAGAGAACACCTGAACTCGGGATGCAACTGGGACAAGATTGCCAGTTCATTTCATTTCAAAACTAGCCATGCTTAGATGTGGGCAGGGACCAGAGCATTGTGAGTGAATGGAGTGGAGGGAACTTAACAGTCCCTCTAACTAGTGGGTCACAATCACAAGTATTTTTTTGTTCATTGAGTAAAATGTAAATTGAGCCAATGTTGAAAATTCCAAAAATTTCACTCAATGATTCAGGTTTCCTTTGGGGTGTGCTTTGTTTCTGAGCATGAAATGTTGCAGCATTGACTGTGAGCACCTTATGGACCGACATCACACCGTTCCCATTGGAAAGGCGAGTTTGCTAGTTCTGCTGAAGTCCACTAGCTAGAGGCAGCGAGGGGCAGTGCTGAGAAAACAGGGGCAAGTTATATGACATATTCTAATATGTACCCCATGTCTCTCACCATGGGAACTAACCTAAGTCCACTCTGTCAGAAGCTGCTGAGGCACCAGGAGACTTCACTGGCTACCTGTACATCCTCCAAGGAGTCTGCTCAGATCCCAACCCTCTTTGGTGGGTTTTATTCCTTAATCACATTGCTCTGCAACCAGAACACCTTATTCCTGGTATTTAAGGGATCAATATTGACTCCTTCAGCAAACAACACCTAGGTGTCTATAACTTGTCAATTGCACGAGGTGCTCAGAATTGAAGACAAGGAGGAACCGTTTGGCACCTAATGGGAATGAAACATTTGAGGTGGAGCGCTTGACAATATAAATATGTCCACCAGATGGCGCCCAAGAAACTGCCAGTTTAACAATAGCAAAATGGACCCCATGGAAGTACAACTAATGCTTTGACACCCATTTCATAAAAGCGTTTACGTTATGTCAGAATTTCTAGCGAATTCCAGTATTCTCTTGGATATTAGACCCACATGCCTTCAGTTCTTATGACGTAATCCCAGGAAGATGTTGGGAGTTGCAGCAGAAACAGAGGTCTGATTGGAGCTAATTTATCTCACATTGACCTTCTCTAACCTGGTGGAAGTGATCATGAAGGAATCTTGAACATTTTTATGTTTCTTTTAGCAATATAATTGTTTATAGTTTGCTGCAGGTTAACTTTAGGTTGACCTTTGCGACCACTCACTACTTTTGGACTAGCCCTTTTAGCAATATAATTTTAAGTGAGCTTGCATTCTTAGATCTGGGAAGGAACCAAGAAAAGCTCAATGAACATTTGTAGAATGAAGGAATTTAAGAATTAAGTGACATAGTCCAGAATAGAGTCAGACAGGGAAATCTGGAAGGCTCTAAAGTCTGGAAATGGGAATACCAATGGGGTGGGTGGCTAGAAGCTTGGGTTGTTGACTAGCTTTAGGAGCTAGGAGAAACTTCTGTGCAGGAGAACGTGTGTATGGGCAAATGGAACATTGGTGCTTGTCCAAGGAGATGACTGGTGTTATCATAGCTCAGCAAAATGCATCGGGGTTCTCTAGGGAATGAGACAGAGGTACCAGAATTTGAGAGTAGGTACCAGCCAGAGATGCGCTGGTGTTAGGAAGGAGTCGTAGTGGGAAGCACATTATATCAGGCTCAGCAAGTAGCGGACTTTTAATGAATATCTTTGAGAGAATAAATAAATAGTCCCTGCCCTCCTGTGGCAGATAGTCTGATGGGGACTATATTGTACATAATCTGTGACACTAAGACCTGTTGCAGTCAAGGCAGGCCTTCAGAAAACAACTGAGTGTAAGCTGTGCGCTCCTCCGGCAAAATGCAACATTTCTCATAAGCACTGTTAACACAGTCCTTTCATTTAGTTTGTGGCTTTGTTACTGTCCTCCTTGTTAAGAGAATGAAGCTTGCTTGGCTCAAATACATAAATCTGGGTTCTTCATCTTTTAAAAAGTAACACATAGTTTTCAAGTCACATTTCCTCTTGAGCTGTTCAGTGTTGTGCTAGACCCATTCAAGCATGCTGAGACACGGGGGCGGCTAAGTCAATGATTAACATAAAGGCAAAAATAATTCTGTGGAATTCAAGCTCCCTAGGTCAAAGGTGACAGCCCAGTGGTGCACACTTTGTATCTGGGTATCTAGAGGAGAAATTCTTTAAATCCCTGTGCCAGCACGGATTTGTTTTAAGGTCTGTGATTTGATCCTGGCAGATTCTTCTCACTTAAATGAACACAACCACTCCGACAGATATGCTTTGTGAGAAAAGTCGCCCCTTTCAACATCCATTACCACAAAGTCTTGCGATTTTCCCATTAACAATGGCTACAGCACTCTACTAAGAATTGCTGCTGTTGTGATACTCACTGACTGAGGGAATGGTGTAACGTAGTCATACAATATTTTATACTTTATGTCTAGTATAAGGTATAAAAATTCAGCCTGCCTTCCTCAGATGTTTCATGGAAGAACCAGGGAAACTTCCTATATGCCCACTCCTGGTTAACTTTTTTTTTTTGCTTCATTCCAACTATGTTTAGTACTCAGAATTTTAAAGGTACAAAAGCCTCAGAAACTCTTTAAGTCAGGTCATCTCACACCACAGAGACTGGCACATATCCAAAAGAGCAAGAACAACAAGTGCTGGCGTGGATGTTGGGAAAAGGGGACTCTCATCCATTGTTGGTGAGAATGTCGACTGGTATAGCCTTTCTGGAAAACAATATGGACATTCCTCCAAAGACTAGAAATTGAACTCCCATTTGACCCAGCCGTACCACTCCTGGGAATATACCCTGGGAAGCCAAAAACATGCAGCGGGAACACCATCCCTATGTTTGTGCTCATAACAGCATTATTCACAATAGCTAGAATCTGGAAACAACCAGAGTGCCCGAGAATTGATGACTGAAGAAAGAAACTTTGGTATATCTACACAATGGAATACTATGCAGCTGTTAGGAAAAATGAAGTTATGAAATTTGCCATAAACGGATGGACATGGAGAGGATCATGTTGGGTGAAATTAGCCAGAAGGAGAGAGAGTCAGATATAGAATGACTGCATTTATTTGCATGACATAAATATATATGTATATATATATAAATACATACATATTATGATACTAATATCCAAGGTCAGGTGAAACGTGGATCAGGAGGTCTTGTCAAATGTGTGGGAGCAGAGGTTAGGTAAGACAGAGAAAGGAGCAGTGCTCCAATAATTGTCGAAAGTGCTATTACCACATAGAACTTAGCATTAAATACAGGCAAAAAGATACACATGTTAAGCCTCTGGTGACCGGTCCCAAGGTCCCGGAGACCGCCAGGAGTAATTCCTGAGTGCAGAGCAGGAGAAACCCCGAGGCGCCGGGTGTGACCCAAAAAAAAAAAAAGAACAATGTAACCTAAGTATATGTATTACAATTCACAATATATAAGAGAAGGAAGAGAGAAAGAGAGAGAGAAAGAGAAAGAGAGAAAGAGATAAAGAACCTGCCATAGAGGCAGGCTAGGGGAGGGGGAGGGAAATCGGGGACATTGGTGGTGGGAAATGGGCATTGGTGGAGGGATGGGAGCTGAAACACTGTATGGTCAAACCCAAACATGAACATTTTTGTAATTGTTTATCTCATGGTGGTATAATAAAATATATTAAAAAAAACCCCTTAAGTCAGAATTTTCATAAACATGGTTAGCTTCCTCAGAAAGGGAAAGTTAATTTGGATATTAGGTCAATGATTACATTGGTCAGATTTGAAGAAACCTTAGTGTGTGTGTGTGTGTGTGTGTGTGTGTGTGTGTGTGTGTACTCTAGAGAATCTACCAGCTTTGAAAATAACTCTGGAAATAGTTCTGTATGCTTCACACCTACTAAAATGGCTAAAGTGATGATGATGTGGTGTGTGGGGAGGGGCAGGGTTAGGGGTGGTGGTAGTGGGAACAATTTTGCAAAAAGATTTAAAAACAAACAACTGGAACTCACACACTGCTTGGAGAACGTGAAATACTTGACTCTTTGGGAAACTGTTTTGGCAGGACCTTCCAAAGCTGAGCTACTGGGCTAAGGGATAAACCAAAGACAGAGGTGGGTGCCTGACTTGCAAGAGCCTCACCTGGGTCTAAATAGCTTGCAAAGCCTTCCAGGCTGATGGGTCTTGGAAGCACTGGGAGGCCTTTCCCAAAAGAGGTCAAAAGATGACCCCCACCTATTACCTTGCAAACACTCTTAGGCATGAGCCGCCCAGCAGGAACACATCACCACTGTCCTGTCCCATAGTACCAAGTCTATGGTAACCGTATTCATCAAAGTAGAAAGGAAGCAAATGCTCAACAGGTGTGAAATAGACAGTGGCATATTCTTAATGAGCATTCACTCAACCATGACAATAGATCAAACACGGCCTCTTTGACCTTGATAAACCCGAGAATGCTAAGTGAGGAGAAAGAAACCACAGCGTTGTATGTTTCCCCACTTAGTTAAATTTCAAAAACCAGGCAAACTCAAGTGTCAAAAGCAGGGTTGTGTTGCTTTAGGGTGAGGCAGTGAGAAAGGGGCTGAGCCTCTGGAATGAGAATAATGTTTTCCTTTACTTATACTTCAGTGAAAGTCTACTTGGTAAAAATTGTTTAATGTAATTCCAGTCTGTATACCCAGGTGTAGGTAGTGTTACATAATTATAGCCAATGATTTACAACAATCATTTCTGCCATTACCCTGTAGTCCGCAACCACTCACTAGCAGAATGACTTGTGTTTTTCCCAACTCGTTTTGTGAACTCCCCAGATATACAGCTTGAGTGCAATCACCAGTTTTGGAGGCTTTGAGATCTCCTTAGACATTAGACTATCCCCTCACACATAATCAGCTGCAGATACCTCTCCCATAGGTCACTGTAGTTTTGCTCATCTTTGGGTCTGGTCTTACCACACTTTCCCTTTTCCGGATTTCCTAGTCTCTCTCCCCATCTCCCGCACTCTCCTCTCTGACCAGTTTGGCCTCAAATCCATTTCCTTGAATAAGACTCATGTAGCTAAGGACCCCTTAGAGAGACAAGCCCAGCATTTCTACTACGGGATTATTCTCCCAGGACTTACAGTTTTCCTTGGGGTGAGCAGTGACTAGGGAAGGAAGTGGGCAGAAATAACCTACTCTAAGCCTGGCATTCACTGTTCCTTCTACCTTCTGTGCTTACTACAGTGTTGGCCATCAGGGACATAATTTTTCTGGCCCCTTCCTCACTCACAGATCACAGAACACTCTGAGTGTTTCTGAACTACAGTTACCAAAAAAACCCTCTAATTTTCTAACTAGTAGGGAAATCCAACCATCCCAATTCTACTGTCCTCCCCCCCAGCCCCTGAAAAGAAAGCAGTTAGTTAACTGAAGGAACATGTTAATTACGGTGGATTTTAGTAACGATCATAGATATTTTCTCCACAAATTAATTTTTTTTTGCTTTTTTGGGTCACACCTGGTGATGCTCAGAATTACTCCTGGCTCTGCGCCAGGAATCACTCCTGGCATTACGTGGGAGACCATATGGGATGCTGGGGCTCAAACCTGGGTCAGCTGCATGCAAGGCAAATGTCCTACCGCTGGACTATCGCCCCGCCCCAACACAAATGAAATTTTTTCTGATTAAATGCCACAATTTGGTCCAAAGTTAATTTAAAAAACGTAAAAGCTCAGGCCAAAAGAGTACAGGGCTTTAGGCACTTGCCTTGCGTGAGCTGACACCTGTGATACCTGAACCTCACCAGGAGTAAGCCCTGAGCTCAGAGTCTGGACGAAGCCCAAAGCCCTGATGGGTGTGAAACAAAAATCCCGGCCTATGGAGTAAGTGAAAAGAATTTGAGGTTCTAGGAAACAAGTAAAACTCAGAATTTGTACTTTAGTTCACATCAGACATATGTTTTCTTTTGTTGAATTTTTTCTACACTTGGGGCCAGAGCTGTAGCACAGCAGCTAAGGTGTTTACCTTCCATGTGACTGACCTGACTTTTGATCTTCGGATCCACCAAGTTCCCCCACGCACCACTAGGAGTGATTCATGAATGCAGAGTCCTTGAGTAACCTCAGGACTAACTCCTGAGCACTACCAGGTGTAGCCCCAATTATTATTTTTAATTTTCCCCCTACCGCTCTCTTGGTTTGCTGTTACTTTGCAGATTCTGTTACTCAAATAGTTCAAAGAATAATCTCATGTCCAATTATTAAAGGTTTTACTGAACAAGAGTTGGCTTGATAGACTGAGTTCCTGTTTTGGTGTGGGCTGACTTACTTCTTACTCACGCACAAAGAGTTGTCTTCTGGGTGACTTTTCTGGAGTGGCCAGAAGGATCCTGGAAGATCACTTGCCAAACCCAGAAGCTTCCTCCAGAAGATTTCAGTGAAATGGACATGTTCTCCTACAGAAATGCAGGTTGCTTATAAGGTCAGCAACAGCTACACTGGAAAAGGTGATGGTCAACCCCAGCTTCTAATTCAGGGTGCTGCACATACAGTGCCCTGAACACCACCAGCCATGGCCCATACGCTTGCTCTCCCTTACCCTCTAAGTGTGGGGAAGTCTCCTGCCACACGATGCTAAACCTTCTCCATTGTGTGCACTCCCCAGTACCTGCTCTCTCTCTCCCTACTCTCTTTCTCTCTCCTCCTTATAACCTTGGCCCCATCTTTTAACACGTGTTCTCCAATTTCCTCAGGATACAAACCGTACCACAACACAGTTGTTATCAAATGAGGTGATATATGAGATGATTTGTCAAAAAGTAGATGGCTCAAATCATGTTCATTTTGGCAAATCCTAATCTCTAGCAAAATAAATTGAATTCAAATGAGTTCCTCTAAATATCCATTAGAGGGC
>JAJIBD010039335.1:0-15516 GCA_021461705.1 Cryptotis parvus | reverse complement strand
CCGAGCGAGAATGGATGAACACTCAGGAATCCGATGCGGTTTTAAAAGGCTTTACTTATCACAGGTTCAGGCATACAAATCAGCAAAAGGAAAAACCCGATGCTTAGGTTCCAGGCTAGAACCCCAGCCACGTGTTAGGCCCAAGATGGCGACCACCACGTGTAAAAACTTCCAAGGGAATAAGCGCTCACAAGGCGAGATCCACAGGGAAGAAGAAGGCCAAAAGCCAAAAGCCAAAAGCCAGGGAGCCAAAAGCTGAAGGCTGAGGAACCAAAAGGCAAAAGGTGAAGGGGCCTCAAGTCAGCCCCTTATATACACCAAAGTAACTCAATTGGGAGGTTGTCATGCCAACAAAGAACCCTAAACAGAGTGTAGTGCCACACCCTATTGTAGGTATAAACAAAGGTTACACCAAGGACTAATCCTAGATTATCTCTTATGTAAAACACTGGAGAGAGAGGGGGCTGATATAAAGTAATACATCTTAACTTCACTGAGCTTCATGTAATCTAGATGGTACCCAGAAGGCCCTTATTATTATCTGCACCAGGGTGATTCTGAGTATCTTGTTCTCATGTACTGAAAGGGTCATACTAAGCCTGCTTAGAGCAAACTAGTATGATCCTTCCTATAGTCTACCTTTAGTCTCAGCGTAGCCAGGGTGGTAGTCTCCTGGTAAATTCTAACTGTCCCACGTTGGGTGCAGTGGGTATAAAGAGGAGCTGTGCCCAATCTAGAAAACATAGAAGTCTTAGTAGATATATAAGTCAGAAGTTATTCAATCAAGGTGACTTCTGTAAGGTGCCACACCCTCTAGCAGTGTTTACATAGAAGAGAATCTCATTAGAATGAACATTGGCTTAAATAAGATTAAGCTGGGAGTGAGCAAAACAACAAAACTCCCAGATTAGCTAAACATGTCCTCCAACATATATTTTTTCTCTAAATAGATTGGTGTTGGGATATGTGCACTGGTGGAGGATGGAGTGCTGGAACACTGTGTGACTGAATCCATATATATATATATATATATATATATATGGATATATATATGGATATATATGGATATATATATATATATATATATGGATAGAGAAGATTAAATGAATAGAAAAAAAAAGTAGATCACCAGTTACCTAAGACAGGGGACAAAAATGGAGATTTGAATTGGTAAACAGATTTTCCACATACTGGAACAGGCATAAAATAATTTTGAAGGAGGTTTAAGATATTTAAAATATATAGGAAATGATCAGTAGGATTATCCAGAAGAAAGACTATTTATATGGAAAACTAGAATATATGGAATATACAGTTTATTGAGAAAATAAAGAATCAAGTGGATGTACTAGACTTAAAAGGTACATATTGTGAGATAAAATTTTCAATTCAATTACATTAAAAATTTCTCAAAACATAAAAAAGTGATTGGTGTATTTGAAGACAAATCAATAGGAGTCATACAAATAGAAGTATAAAAAGTGAATGGCTTTTTAAAAAAAATAAACTTAAGCTTAATTATTTGGGAAATAATACCAAGTAGCTTCACCTATTCAATTGTATTATAATTCAGTTAGTCTGCAGTTTTTAACATTTGCTACAGGAAAAATTTTAAATATAACCATTTTAAAAGCAATGTCTATGTTTGGAATAGAGTGAAAAGCTTTTCATGGTGAAACTACCCTGAAAACCTGGTAATCTTTTCCGGTTTAATGATTTAAAAATATGATAAAAATTATGAATTCCAAAAGTAGTAGTGAAGTACCCACTATGTAAACTACCCTGACCCTCAAGGAAATTTTCATCTAAAATAGTTTACAAGTAATAAAAGTAATACAGAGCCAGAGAGCTAGTATGGCAAGTAGGGCTGTGCTTGATAAAAAAATTATCAAGTTAACATTATTACAAGACTCTTGAAAACCATGGTGGTTACCAGAGGGAAAGGGGTGGGGAGAATGAGTTAAATGGTCATTTTTTCACGGTGAAATGGGACTGGTACTTGTAGGTAGCAGTGGTGACAACGACACCAATAGAAAGATATGAAGCTAAAGCCTTGAAATTCCATATAATGTAAACAAGATATGCCAATAAAAGCCAGCTAAAATATCACAAAAAAGTTACACATTTTCCAGAAAAAATGAGATTGTCTCCGTGGCTGATCTTTTTTTTTAATCTTTAAAGAATAAGCAGTGGACCTAGAAGATGGGTTTCAAATCTGAGACCAAAACAAAATGCACAAGGGACCAAGAGGTAAAAGAGAGCAACACTTTGGAGGATGGGAGGGTGTGGGCAATTATTCTGTTTATGTCTGTCACTGGGAACTAACAGGGGTTGTCAGAAATAACAGGAACCAGAATATTCACCCAATTCCCATCTGATAAGGGGTTAATATCCAGGATATATCAGGCACTGGGAGAACTTTACAAAAAGAAAACAGCCAACCCCATCAAGAAATGAGGGAGAAAAAGTGAACAGAAACTTTGACAAGGAAGAAATTTGAATAGCCAAAAGGCATATGAAAGATGTTCATCATCACTAATCACTAGAGAGATGCAAATCAAAACAACAATGAGATATCATCTCACACCACAGAGACTGGCACACATCCAAAAGAGCAAGGACAACAAATGCTCTCATCCATTGTTGGTGGGAATGTCAACTAGTAAAGCCTTTTTGGAAAACAATATGGACATTCCTCCAAAGACTAGAAATGGAGCGCCTGTTCGACCCAGCCATACCACTCCTGGGAATATACCCTGAAAAGCCAGAAACACCATTTGCACTTTTATTTTCATAGCAGCACTATTCACAATAGTAAGAATCGGAAACAACCAGAGTGCCCAAGAACAGATGACTGGATATAGAAACTGGTACATCTACACAATGGAATACAATGCAGCTGTTAGGAAAAAATGAAGTTATGAAATTTGTCTATAAATAGGTGGACATGGAGAGGATCACATTGAGTGAAATTAGCCAGAAGGAAAAAAACAAATATAGAATGACCGCATTTATTTGCATTATATATATATAATATTTGCATTATATATACACATACACATATATGTATATTACTATCTTCCTGTTCATCATCGATTTGCTCGAGCGGGCCCCAGTAACATCTCCATATGTCCTGTCTCATGCTAGTAGAGCCCAAGGGCATCTGCTCGCTCCAGGAACATAAAGAGCCTCAAACCATTACATCAGGTCATGGGAATGAGGTCTATAATTGTTACTGGTATTTGGCATATCAAATACGACACGGGAGGCTTGCCAGGCTCTGCCATGCATTGCTGCTAATAATTAATTGATTTCTGTACTTGACATTAGATGCTGTGAGCTTACTGAATTCACTTATTAATTCTAATGGAGTTTTTTTTTCCTTTTTTGGGCCACACCCGGTGATGCTCAGGGGTTTCTCCCTGGCTCTGCACTCAGGAGATGTATGTATATGTATATGTATACATACACATACATATATGTGTATGTGTATATATACATACATACGTATGTGTGTATGTATGTATGTATATTGTATGAAACCAATATCCAAGGTCAGTAAAAACATGGATCAGGATATCTTGTCAAAGGTGAAATCTACCACAAATGTGTGGGAGTCATAGGTAAGGTAAGATGGAGAAGGGAGCAGTGTGTTAATAATTGTCAAAAGTGATAATACCAGTCTAGAACTGAGCATTGAATACAGACAAAAAGATACACATGATAACCTCTAAATGTATGTATTGTAATCCACAGTGTGTAAGAGAAGGAAGAGAGAGAGAGGAAGAGAGAGAGAGATAAAGAACCTGTCATAGAGGCAGCCTAGGGGAGGGGGAGGGAATTGGGGACATGCTGGTGGGAAATGGGCACTGGTGGAGGGATGGGTGCTGGAACATTCTAAGACCGAAACCCAAACATGATCTTCTTTGTAATTGTATAGCTCACAGTGGTATAATAATTTTTTAAAAAAAGAAAAATAACAGGGATGGAACATTGGATTGGGGTCTCATCTAAATGAAACAATTAGGTTAAGCCCCGAGTTTAGAATTATATTATTGTAGTATAAGACAAGAGTCCAGTACAATCAAATGATTTTAGTGGGGAAGATGAGTATGGCCAATGGAAGGCAAGACAGGGCAATAATCAGATTCTCTAAAAATACCTGTCCATCTGCGAAATAACAGCGTACCAAAGATTAAATTCTTGTGATCTTGGAACAGACCTCAGAAATCCTGCCAAGAATTCCCAACTCACTTCATCATACACTATCACACCTCTAGGGTTCAGGGTTCGGGTCTGCATTAGATAGCATGTAATGTCTACAAAGAGTCGCATTGGACTGTGAAGAAAAAAAGAGTTCACACATAAGCAAGTATAAACTACAAATAAACAGACACTATATAGAAGTTTATCTACCTTTCAAGACATTGTATGGTACTAATTGGCCAGTTATAGCTGAATAGGGAAGAAGGCCAGGTGCAGCTGTAACTTAAAAATAGACTACTGTATAAGTATAGAGACATCCCATAAAGACAGAATTTGCTTAAGATTGTAGAAGAGAGTCCCACCCTACAGCCATCTATTTCAAGCCCTGATATGTCTGATCCTGAGACTCAGAGAAATGGAGTAGAGCTGTTACTGGCTCTCCCTATGCCCAGTCAACATGAGGCACCCAGGAGGAAAGGCAGGCTTTTGCCTGGCCCACCATTCCAGCAGAGCCTCACAAGAAGCCAGAGGAACCCCCACACCATGAGGGTCACCATTTTCAACATCCAGACTCCATAGCTCGTCAGAGCTCCACCCAGCAGAAAAGCTGATCTTGCCCTGTCTCATCAATAGATGCAAGAGATGAGAGGCTACTACAAGAATATCCCACCCACACAGCAGAGCCTGGCAAGCTATCCATGTTGTATTTGGTATGCAAAAAAACAGTAACAATTATAGACCTCATTCTCATGACTTTATATAATGGTTTGAGGCTCTTCATCTTCCTGGAGTGAGCAGTTGCCGTTGGACTCCATTAGCATGTGTCAGGAAGTATGGAGATGATACTGGTTCCCGCTCAAGCAAATTGATGAACAACGGGAAGTAAAGTAGAAGAAATACAGTTTAACAAGCAGTATGTATAGTCAAGCTACAAACTATATAAACAGATAGGCAGGCTCTCTATACGGTATATTGTCTCTTTTGGAAACAGCAGAAATAAGAAAATCCAAAACAGGCAGTAATCATAGATGCAATAAAGAGGTAGGTCACTGAAAAGCCAGAATGTTTTTTCATCACAGACATTAAAATCTCTCCAATTCTGTCTTGGCTCAAGAACAAGAAGCCAGTATAGGATGGAGGCATTAAATTGCTATGATAAGACTTTAGATTCTACAAATTTTAGACACTCTCATATAAAAGTGTATATTTGGATATACAGGAAGTTCCAAGACACAGAGAATAAGGTAGAAAGTCAATTATAAAACTTGGCTGAAAGATACAGGAAACCAAACACAAAATAAAATATTAACAATGCATTTAAATAGAACATTTATTGAATTTGTAAGAATGTTTTAAAAATTTAAAATATTAATTTTCAAGGATTATTTTGGATAAGATTTAAATTCGAATTTTTCCATTTTGTAAATTAGAAGCATAAATTAGAAGTTATAAAGCACCATTGTCAATCCAGTCATACACAATAATTCCCAAATTCAAAGTGAAAATACTCAGCTTCATCTTCTTCAGATACATTCAGAAAAGATTTTTTGTAAATTCATGAATGGCATGATAGCACAGAAATATGATATTCTGCACTTCTGATTCTCTGATGAGTGAGATATTGGATTGAGAAAAAAAGCAGAAGTTTGAGTAATATGAGCAATCCTCAAAAAATAAATTAGTATTCAACTAATCTGAGATAACTCTTTTCTCTCTGAGATAACTCTTTTCTCTCAACACCTGAAGAATTCTTTCAGAAAATAATTTAAAGTTTTCAACTTTGGCAGAAAGATATTTTAAACTACATTTATTTAGGTTTAAGAAACAGTTTTACCTGGGGCAGGAATGCTAGATACTACAACAGGTACAGTGTTTGCCTTGCAGGATTCTGTCAGGAGTTGGATTCCTGGCAACTCATATGTTTCCTCAAGCCCACCCAAGAGTGCTCCGTGAGTGTAAAGTCAGGAGTAAGCCCTGTACACTGCCAGGTGTAGCCCAAAAAGCCATAAACAGGAAAAAAGAAAAGGACTAAAATTATTATTTAGATGTATATAACAGAAATTTTGATCAATGCAGCTGAACCTAAATCATGAAATCTTGAGTAAATAGAGAGTTAAGAGGTTTCAGAATTGAGGCATGGCCGGAAAATCATATTTGAACAGCACAATAGGTGCCCAGAGCTTTAGTGGGAAATCTGGAGCAGACCACCATCACTACTGCTTCAATGAATGAACTCACTCCATGTCCAGATTTCAGGACCATTTTCTCAAGCTTGAAAAATCCAGGAGAGTGAGTACCTGATTAGTCAAGCTATGTTATCCACAGTTCTCTAGTGAAGAGTTGCAAGAAGGCCAAAACCCTAATTTGTGTAGCTTCCAGAGAGGCAAACAATTTCCATCTAAGTATATAGAATCAGGGAGTCTCAAAAATAGAGGTTAGGACTGGGTACGTAACAGAAGGAGTATGTAATATTAAAGAGTAAAAAAAATGTACTAGTGGACACTATTTTCTAATAATTGTGGCCTATGATTTTTGCCCTGTTTAACACAAATCAGCTATTCTCAATAGATCTGATAACACAAGAAGCAAATGTCTAAATTAAGTCATTAATGCAACAATCTCATGATCAAGGGAGTCTCTTCTCTCCTGTTTCTGAAACACATGACTATATCACTATATCACTGTATCACTGTCTTTCTGTTCATCATTGATTTGCTCGAGCGGGCACCAGTAACATCTCCATATGACCTGTCTCATGCAGGTAGAGCCCAAGGGCACCTGCTTGTTCCAGGAACATAAAGAGCCTCAAACCATTCCATCAGGTCATGGGAATGAGGTCTATAATTGTTACTGGTATTTGGCATATCAAATACGACACGGGTAGCTTGCCAGGCTCTGCCGTGCGGGTAGCATACTCTTGTAGTCATCTCTAAATCCAGCATTTATTGATGAACTGCGCGGCTGCAAGCAGCCATGCAAGCCAGGCTGTGATATACTGGTCTGCTGGGTGGAGTTTTGACAAGGGGGAAGTCCGGATGTGGAAAATGGAGGCCCCCATGGAGTGGGGGGTCATCTGGCTTGTTGTGAGGCTCTGCTGGGGTGGCGGGCCAGAGCTAGAACCCACCATCCCTCCTGGGCGCCTAGTGAGCAGGCTCTGCCCCATGTCTGTGAGTCTGTAGCGCAAAAAACCAAAAACAGAAAACAGAAGGGTAAAAAGGTAAGAAAAACATATTTAGAGTACAGGAGGGAGAGCATTTGTCTTGCATGCGGCCAACTAGGGTTCCATGCCCGGCATCCCGCATAACCCCCAATCACTGTCAGGAATAATTCCCAAGTGCAGAGCCAAGAGTAACCCCTGAGCATCACCGAGTGTGACCCAAAAAAAAATAAAAAAAAATTTGCTATTTAGCAAAAATACAACCTTTATAAGTCAAAACTTAAAAAATATCACTGAACTAGGTAAAGACCTATTTAATAAAAATGACATAGCAAAAATCCCACATTCATGGATTCAAAAGACAACAGTAATTAAATCTAACACAATTTCATCAAAACTCACAGCTGCCTTTTTAAAGAAATGAATAAACTGAGAGCAACATGACAAAAAAATTCACCCTATTAAGTAATATGAACAAACGGAAGGATCACTAAAATATGAAAATATAGGCAATAATCATAAAGCTCTTACTGTCAATTTTTAGTCTCCCTGGGAATATTCTATCTTACCTTCACTTCAGTTACATAGGTGGCTGTAGCTTTCTGTTTGTTGACCAAGTCACACTCTATAAACTGTGATGCCGAATCTCTGGTGGTACGCATGTAGGAGTCCACAGAAATGAAGTGTGTGATAGAGTGAAGAGGACCTCAGAAATCATGGGAGTTTGATCCAGAGTAATGAGAATAAAACTCTATTTCTTTTTGATAGCCAATGATTCTTTCTCAGTTCTACAAAAAAGTGATCTGTTTTCATCCTGATTGTTTTAGGGCCTGATGAGCTCAGAATGGTCAAACAACAATGTAGCACCCAAATTCACCAATATCACTACTGTCTCCAAGTTAGAAACGTTTCTGCCCATCCTGCCTGTGGATGCTTGGCTGGCCAGCTGCCACAATTCTGTAAGCCAATTCCTTAAAATAAAAATTCTGTAAGTCAACTCCTTAAAATAAATCTCTATTTGTATATACGACTTGTTAGTGCTGTTTCTCTGAAGAGCCCTGATTAACACAGGGCTTTTCTTTCTATTGTGGAGATGAAACAGAAAAACTTGGAAAGTTAAATGACAGCCTAAGACAGCAATATGTTGCCAGAATAAATAATCAAATTCTAACTGTCAAATTAATGCCACAGAATTTACAAGCTCAGGTGTTCTGAAGAACGATTACAGTGGATCAGTGAAGAAGGGAAAACACAGTCACTCAAGGACTTTGTGTCTCAGTGTGAAAATATTTAAAATTGCAAAATAAATTTGTTAACATCTCAAATTCACTTTTTTAAAAAAGCATCACACATTTGGCCTGTTTTGACTTTCCATAAAACATGTTTCTGCTGAGATGGGGGAAAAGAAAAGCATGACCTAGTTAAGCTCAGGCAAAACTAATCTATCTTGCAAGTTGATCTGAAAAACTACTTCATAAAAAATATGCTTGTTTAAGTGCTTTGGGAACACCCTAGTATGTATTCAAAAGCTCCCAATCTACATCAGGACAGAAAACTGTAGCTCTCAATCCTATATAGAAAAAATGCTATGTAATTTGCTTCATTAAACATGCAATTTCATTAAAACAACATTTTTTGGGGGGTCACACCTGGCAATGCTCAGGGGTTTCTCCTGGCTCTGCACTCAGGAACCACTCCTGACCGTGCTCGGGGGACCATATGGGGTGCCGGGATGGAACCCGGCCGGCATGAGCCGGCCGTGTGCAAGGCAAACGCCCTACCCGCTGGGCTATCGCCAGGCCCATAACAACATTTTTAAAAAGCTAAGTTGCTGCACTTTCTCTCTCCCCTTGCTTTTTACCAAATCCATACCCTTCTGCACAAAATATTTCTAAATTCAGCAAACTTAGCTCTACCACCTTTCACAGGCAACTGACATTGCTGTGATTGTGATTGTTCTGTCAAAGTCAATTGGTACAATACATGACCTAGAAGAAAACAATAAAACTATACCAAACATTTTTATTGTAGAAGCCTTTAATTTTAATAAAACGTGTATTACAAAAAACTGCTAAAACTGAAAATAAGAAAACAACAACAGAATTTTAGAATGGGAGCTTAGGGAGATGAAAGCTTAATCAAATACCTCACCAAAAACCTCATCTTAACCAAATACCTCACCAGTATAGATAATGTAGATTGTAAAACCAACTTTAAAAAGATTGTATGAAGGAACTACTATAAGGCAAGACAAACCCCACAAACACAACAAATTTCTATAGAAAAATGTCACAAAACCCCATGAAAATAATCTCTCTCAATGTCAATGGACTAAATGCACCAATTAAGAGACACAGATTGGCAAAATGGATTAAAAAACTGAATCCAAAATTCTGCTGCCTACAAGAAACATATTTGAACAGTCAGAACAAATTCAGACTCAAAGTCAAAGACTGTAAAACAATTCTTCAAGCAAACAACTTCTAAAAAGCCGGGCTGGCCATGCTATATCCAATACTATAGATTTCAGGCTGGACAAGGTTAGAAGGAAACGAAGGCCATTTTTTTAATAATCTAAGGATATGTACATCAGGAAGAAATTTCACTCCTAAACAGAGACACACCCAATAATGGGTCAGCAAAATAATTATAACTGAAGCTAATAGAATTCAAGGAAGACATTGATACCAATACAGTGGAAGTTTGATACTTCAACACCACCTTGTCATCTCTTAATAGAACAACAAAACAAAATTCAGCAAGTAAATATTGGTTTTGAAGAAATAAATGAAAGAGATAGATTTAGTAGGTATATACAGGGCTTTTCACCCCCAAAAATCAAACACACTTTCTTCTCCAGATAACATGGAGAATTCTTCAAGATAGGCCACATGCTGGGTCACAAAACATCACTTGATCACTTGACATCCCGTTATTCATCGATTTGCTCGAGTGGGCACCAGTAACATCTCCATTTGACCCTATCACGTGCCAGTATAGCCCAATGGCATCTGGTTGCTTCAGGAATAGGAAGAGCCTCAAACAGTTCCTTCAGGGTCTTGATGAAAAAGTCTGA
The DNA here is from genome assembly GCA_021461705.1 of Cryptotis parvus. Taxonomy (NCBI): domain Eukaryota; kingdom Metazoa; phylum Chordata; class Mammalia; order Eulipotyphla; family Soricidae; genus Cryptotis; species Cryptotis parvus. The sequence goes on along the minus strand of JAJIBD010039335.1, from coordinate 5,077 downwards.
CTATCTTGTAGGAGGGTGCCACGTGATCTTTTGACATCCCGTGGGATCCAGTCGGTAATGGCTCTAGTCCAGCGGTTGTCTCCAAATCACATTACATGTCCAGCCCATCTGATTTTCGATGGCTTGGCAAACCGAGACAGCATCCCTGATTCTGGAACAGCAACGGAGGTCAGAACTCCGGATTCCTTCTCTCACTTGAGTGAGGCGTGATATTCCAAGCATAGCTTTTTCAATTCCTCTGTGGGAGACTCGGAATAGCATTCTCATCCTGCTTTACGTAGGGCCCAGGTCTCTGAGGCGTATGTCAATGCAGGGAGAACGGTTGAGTTGAAGAGATGTGCCTGAGTTGGAGGTTCTTTGTCTTTTTCGCTATTTCTTCGATGTTTTTGAAGGCATTCCATGCCGCTCTCTTCCTCCTGCACAACTCAGGTTTTATGTTGTTCATCATGTTGACTTCTCGACCTAGGTACACATAACTGCTGCATACAGAGATGTTTGTTCCATTGAGAGTGAATGGGGCCTATGGAACTAGTTCATTTCTCATGAACATAGTTTTGTTGAGATTCAGCTGTAGACCTATCTTTCCACATTCTCGGCCAAAGTCGGCCAGCATTTGTGCTGCTTGGCTAATGTTTGGTGTTATTAGAACAATGTCATCAGCGAAGCAGAGGTGGTGTAGTTGCCGACCGTCTATCTTCACTCCCATTCCTTCCCATTCAAATTGTCGCATGATGTTCTTGAGGGTAGCACTGAAGAGTTTTGGTGAAACCGGTATGACCCTGTCGAACCCCTCTTTTGACATCAATGATCACTTCCCTTGTAGAATGGTGAGATCCTGGTGATGAATCCTTAATACAGCTCATGAAACATACCTCCAAACTTACCTCTCACAAAACATACCTCCAAAAAATCAAGAATAAAAAATTGTATCAACTATCTTTTCAGACTATGATGCACTGAAAATATAAGCTAATCACACACAGAAATGGAGAATCAAACCAAACACCTGGAAATTAAACTACTGAGCAACCAGTGTTTAAAGAGGAAATCAAAGAAGAAATCAAAAGATGGAAATAATGCATACATATATTTTCCACATCATATGTTATTAGAGAAATAAAAATTCTGAAAGAAAATAGAACATAGCAAATGCTGGAAGGCATTAGCACAGGCATGAGGACTCAAGAGCTCTCATTCTTGATGACACGCAAATGTATAGTCTCTCTGGAAGACTATACATAAGAGTAACTTCTTATCTACCGACATGTGCTTACCATTCAATCAAGCCATTATGTTCCTAGGTATTTGCCCTTATGAATTTAAAAAAAGAAATATTTTCACACCAAAAGATGCCTTTCACAGCTTTATTCATCATTTGCAAAGCTTGGAAACAACCACGTCTTTGAACAGGGGAATAGAAAAGCAAGCATTGCCCCAGAGAACAGACTATGAATCAATACTAAAACAATTGAAAAAATTTTATAAACTTTATAAAATAAATTCTAAGTGAAAGAGGGCCAAAAAAATATAGAGACACTTCGAGATCTTTTATTGTCAGATCTTATGAATGAGGATGAGTAGATAAAGCACAATTTTTTTAGATATGTAAATTTTGTATGTGTTACAATGTGCATATATATCATTACACCTTTGTGTAATACAAAAAATACTCTTACTACAGCATCCTTAACAACATACAAACACTTATATAGGTATCATGATCCAGACAAATAAAGTGACAGCAAATTAATTATCACATGCACTACCAAACAAAATCTTGAGCAATCTAAAGTCTTCTTTCATTCAAGTTTCCATCAGCTCAGGGTTGTCAGGCAATTTGTTCTTGTCTTTTTCAGTCTCTGAGAGAATGAATAACAATCCGTTTTCTTCTATAAAAATAATCCCTTTGCCAAAAAGAACAATGTAATAGAGCAATAGGGCAAATGTTTATTTGTTGAATGCCTCATTTATAATTCAGATAGATTTTCATGTAGTAGAATAAGAGGTTGCATAGAATAGAACAGAGGTAGGACCGCACGTCACAATCCGCTTTTCATATATCCTAAGCTCTGAAACCAAATCCACTTTGGTTTTGGAACATAACAAAAAAAAAAATAAGAATAAGAATACTGCATCCAGGTCAGAGTTACTGTATAGTGTCTAGGCCAAATACTTTGCATGGAGCCAACCTGGGTTTGATCCTCAGTACCCCATTAGATTCCCCTAGTGCAGCAGTAATCATTCATGAGTGCAGAGGCCAGTAGTAACCTCTGAGTATAACCAGGTGTGGTTCCTCCAAATTAAAAAAAAAATACTTTATCACCATAAGATTGCTTAAAGAAGCGGTGCAGCTCCTAGAATTAAAAATGGGTAATGTAATGCAATTACAGTTAAGTGGGGCTGCCCAGGTTATAGAACAGAAGGTAGGGCATTCGCCCTGCATGCAGCCCACCCAGGTTTAATTCCCAGCATCTTATGTGGTACCCTAAGCACTTCCAGAAGTGATTCCTGAGTGAAGAACCAAGAGTAACCCCCTGAGCATTGCCAGGTGTGGCCCCCAAAACAAACCAAACAAAAAACCCTCCAAGAACTTGTAGCTTAGGTTGTGAAAGACAAAAACGGTGCTGTGTGCATGCCTTGCATGCATAAGATATTGAGTTTTATCCTCAGTACCATATCATCTACCACAGCACCCCTGGATATATCCTCAGTTTCTCTGAGCCCTGTCAAACCCACAGTGAAACCTTAATAGGTTAGTTATTACTAGAAATAGCCCACAGTACCGTGGAGACAACTGGGGAGGCCCCTATTTTTAAAAAGGAAGTATAAAGAAGGAAGGAAGGAAGGAAGGAAGGAAGGAAGGAAGGAAGGAAGGAAGGAAGGAAGGAAGGAAGGAAGGAAGGAAGGAAGGAAGGAAGGAAGGAAGGAAGGAAGGAAGGAAGAGAGGAAGGGAAGGAAAGGAAGGAAGGAAGGAAGGAAGGGAAGGAAGGAAGGAAGGAAGGAAGGAAGAAGAAAGGAGGAAGGAAGGAAGAAAGGAAGGAAAAGGAAGGAAGGAAGGAAGGGAGGGAAGGAAGGAAGGAAGGAAGAAGGAAGGAAGGAAGGAAGGAAGGAAGGAAGGAAGGAAGAAGGAAGGAAGGAGAGGGGAAGGAAAGGAAGAAAGAAGGAAGGAAGGAAAAGGAAGGAAGGCCAGTCTCTGTGGTGTGAGGTGATATCTCATTGTTGTTTTGATTTGCATCTCTCTGATGATTAGTGATGATGAGCATTTTTTCATATGCCTTTTTAAGCCCTTCTTTTAAGGTTGGTTTTGAGTCTACAAAGTAACTGAGCTTTTGTTTATCCAAGAAGCTGTGTATTTTTCCTTCAAATCTGAATGAGAGTTTAGCTGGGTAAAGAATTCTTGGTGAGGCATTCATTTTTTTGAGATTTTTCACTATATCCAACCACTGTGTTTGGGCCTTGAGGTCTCTTCTGATAGGTCTGCTGAAAGTCAAATGGATGCTTCTTTTTATACAATTTCCTTCTTTGAATTTGCCACTTGAAGAATTTTGTCTCTCTCTGTGACATCCATTACTCTGACTAGGATATAACTTGTATTTTTTTATTGGGGGGGTCTCTTCTTGATGGTACCCTTTGGGCCTCTTGGATCTGGATGACTTCATCCTTTAACTCTGGGAACTTTTCAGCAAGGATGCTTAACTGTTTCTATTTCCTTGGGTTGCCTTCCTGTCCCTCTGGCTCTAATGATTCTTACCTTGTTCCTCTTGGATTCATCCCAGTGTTCTCTCTTCCACCACTGATACACTTTTTGGTCTTTTCCATCTTGTGTATTTCCCTGAGTGCTTTCTGCAGTTCATCCTCATTCTCACTGATTCTGTCTTGCATTACTGTCATCCTGCTGTTGGGAGATCACCATTTGCGTTTTTCATTTCATCTACTGAGTTTTTAATTGATGATAATTCTGTTTGTAGTGCTCTCATTTCTGCTCTCATTTCCTCCCATAATTTATTGACTGCTCTTTTCACTGCTTCATTCATGTCCTTCTGTACTTTATTGGACATTCGTTCCATTTTTTCATTGCACTCATTAAACATCCTCACCATTTTCTTTCTAAATTCTTTGTCAGAGAGATTATGAATGTGGGAATTCCTAGTTGTTGTTTCGGGGCTCTTTTCTTCTTCCATCCCTCTAGTAGGGGTTCTGTGTTGTTTCCCATATGCTGTGGTGCTCTGGAGGTGGAATCTTTTGGGCACTGCTCCTCTCTTACTGCCAGATAGGTCTCTGTAAATGCCAGTTTTTCTGTGCTTTAGGGGTATGATGTATTGTCAACATTGTTCAGGTAGTTAGAGTTCAAAGTGTTGGTTTAATGCAATATGGAAAGGAGGATTAACTTGAGGCAGCATAAGTGGCTGCTGCCATGAAGCCCCACCCCACGAGTCCTACCTGGAGGCAGGGCACCGTGCGGGGGACCAAGGTCTCCATTGCAGTCTCTGGTCTCCCATTTAGGCTGCTGGTATTGTAGTCCCTGGTTTCTGTTCCTGAATCTTAAAAGCCGCATGTGAGGTTCCCTTTTCGCTGGTGAGCACTGGCAGTTATGAAGCCCTGCAGACACATTGTCAGAGAAATTGACTGTAGTCCAATAGCTCTCTTATACCCAAGATGACAGTCAGATGGATAAGAAAGCCAGTTACTTTCAGTTTTTTTTTGAGTTCTCTGTTAGTGTTTTTTAGATCAACTAGGAAGTTCAGTTCAGATGATCTCATCGGTTGGATTTCACAAAATAATTTTTAAAATAAAATATTGAAACTGGAAGATTTCATGGAGGAAACACTTCATTATTTTGTATTAACTGTGAACTATATATACATATATTGACATACATACATATATACATATGTATACATATATATGTACATATATGTATGTATACATATATACATATTTAAAGACTTATATCATAAATGCAAACATGTTCTGGAAAGAAACTTGTTTTTTAAGTTCTTTCATGTGTTTTTAGACGGTCTGTGATAGGCTGTCGCTCAGTGGAGTTCTGACGAGGGAAGTCCAGATGTGGAAAATG